>SDVV010034137.1:0-11210 GCA_016164225.1 Gammarus roeselii
TATCATGCGTAAGCACGAATTTTTTTTTCGAACGAAACCACATAGCTCTTGGTTAGGTTAAACGGTGGTAGCTCTAACAAGAGTGTCATCTTATAACACCACCGAGTCCCGACTATAATTATGAAATAATACAGACTTCATAAGCAATACCTCGGAGTAGTCGCATAACGCTCCTACATAAATCTTTCGAAAAAAATATGAATTACCTATAACGTTCAAGCAGATGACATAATTTCTCTATGAAAAATGGACGAAAATATAGACTCAATCAAAATTGGAAAAGTGCATCCAAACTGGTGATGATAGATCAAATGTAGAGTGAAATGGGGTGATTTGATATGTATAACGCATAAAAAAAATGAATAAATACCATGTATAACCATGATAAAACTTGTATGAAAACAGTACATCGCTCCTGGTTTGGTAGGTTAGGTTAGATTGACTAGATCTTTGGATCTAACATCACGTGAAACTGATCCACATTGAAAAACCTTGCAACAAATTAAATGAATGAGGTCTGATGGAAGCTACCTGCTGAATCTCATCCATAAATAAAATGGAGATATCTAAACATGAATGGATGTGTCGATAATGTTTTGGAATCTAAACGTCCTGAAAAAGGATATTTGCCAGTTCAAAATTAGAGGAGCGTATTCAAACTATTAATGTTACGTTATATAAATATTTGAAAAAGAGGTAATCATATATAACAATAGCATACATAACCATAAGGGGTGTAGATTCATGCCAAATTTGAATATAATATGAATTACTGATCATTCAAATAATGTAATCTATGTATGAAAAGAAGCCATATTTTCTAGATCAAAAACTGTAGGAGTGGATTCATTCTGTTAATGATATAATAAATATACAGTCCAAGCGGAGAGGTTCATATATGTATAAATCACAAGTCCATGACTGAATATCATACGTAAACACGAAACTTTGATAAAATTCTATAATTATCGGTTAGGCTAGACTTGGATGATTAGATCTTTTACCCTAACTTGACGTGAAGCTGATCCATATTAAAATATCTTGTAGCAAAAGCAAGGGACTCTGTTCAAATGGAAAATCACAGATCAAAGGTAAAATGGTGCAGATAGCGAAAGAACCTGTATATGCGTACAAGGGTATGTATTTGGCACAGGTGAGAGCTCAGTGCCGGCATCGACCCTGTATATGCCTACATGGTGCCGCACCGGTGCCGGCACCGACCCTGTATATACATGTAAATGTGGGTAAATCTGCTGGTGCCGGCACCGACCCTGTGAATACATATAAATGTGTGTGTGTATATCTACAGGGTGCCAACACCGACCCTGTGTATACATATAAATGTGTGCATATCTAAATGGTGCCGGCACCGGTGCCGTCACCGACCCTGTATTTACATATAAATGTGTATGTATATCCACATAAAGCCAGCACCAGTGCCGGTACCTAACCTGTATATACATATAAATGTGTGAATATCTACATGCGCCTGCACCTGCACCGGTGTCGGCACTGACCCTGAATATACACATGAATGTGTGAGTGTGTATATCTGCATAAAGCTGGCACCGGTGCCGGCACCGACCCTGTAAATACATATAAATGTGTGTGTATATCTACATCTTGCCGGCCCCGACCCTGTATATACTTTTAAATGTGTGTATATCTACATGTTGCCGGCACCGACCCTGTATATACATAAAAATGTGTGTATTTCCACATGGTGCCTGCACCGGTGCCGGCAATGACCCTGAACTCCTTAAGTTTACTGCCAGGGGCCTATGAAGTTGGGCTCACCCAGTCAATATTAGGGAGGTTTTAGTCGCCGCAGATGATAATCTCGTGATTACTTGAGGCTATTTCTTCCAGCTTCTCATAAAGCTAAGCATCTTGTTCCGCAAGGGTGTGACTGTTGCGGTACACCAATGCCAGCTTCAATGTCGCATTGGGCCACTTTGATTTCTGTGGCGAGTATTTCGCAAGACACTGTGGCTAGCGTTGCTCTAGGAAATGGGTGCAGTGTTTCCTTTAGGTATAGAAAGGACCCACCCCCTCGTTTACCAAGGGTGGGTTTGTCCACGCTGAACATTTTGTAGCCCGGTGGCATTATCTCTGCTGCCAGGTTTCTACTCTGGAGATCGAGCCATGTTTCGTTTATGCCAATTACATCAAACAAGTAATGGGTCGCCAGTCCCCTCAGTTCGTCGAATTTTGGGACATAGAACTGCGCGTTACAGAAAAAGACCTTTAAAGGTTCCCAGTCTTTGACTTCTTCATCATTGGGGGAAGGGGGCGGTCTTGACCTCGTGGCTGTGGAACAGGATCTTGACAATCCCTAGAATTGCCATCTTGTGAGCCCTGTAACGCATCTACCGTGTCCGCAGCTTCTTCCTCCTGGAGCGACCGATTGGTCATCGCTCCCGTCAGGGAATTTGCTGTGAGCACAGGACCCTCAAGGTGGGGCTCCCTGCGGCCGAATATGGTCCGTCTAAAGCACGCAGGACCCTTAACTTTTGGGCATAGTATTTCTTAGTGCTTAAGTGGAGTAGTCTGTCAAGTCAGGCATTTCCTACATCATTTAGGTGTAGGCTGTCTCTTAGGAAAAGATCGGGCCTCTCCCAAAAGTCATCAAACAAGTTGATGAAGAATACTCCACTTTACTTGCAAATGGTCTCGAAGGCTTGATTTGTATAGGTTAACTTGCTATACAGCTCGTCATCATCATTCATTCGCGTTAAGATATATGTGATGGCCACTCGATCCGTTTTCGCCTTGAGGCTAGAAATCAGCTGCCTATACTTGCTAGCAGATCTTCCGACGTTGTCCTTTTAAGATCATTTGTGCCTACATGGCAGATTATGAGTGTCTCCCGGCTGGTAGCTTCAACCTCTGCAAGTTCACCTCCGATCTTCTCAATCGTGGCACCGGGTTTGAAAATAACCTACCCCTTTGAGCAAATTCAAACGCCTGGTGTCGGATGATAGAGTAGGTACTTCCCTGACGGGAAGTAGGTACCCGGGCTTAGGTATAGGGGTGAAAACAAGTTGCGAGGTCACATATAGCACCGGTAGCCCTGATATGGGTTCAAGGGCGGATGCGTGCTGCCGTTGCAGACTCTTACTCAGGACGTCACTATAGGAAGTCAGAGCAAAGCCACCAAGACTCCTCCGCGATCGAACTGGGTCCCTCCCACCTAGTCAATCCTCTCCCGGGATCCTCTCCATCCTGCTGTAAAACATGGACTACCAACACGTTAACTCTTAATAGTTTTCTTGTGTGTTACGTCAGGCTCTTACTAGCCTTCTCTATATCAAAGCGTAGGTTTCTACTGAGGTCTGCAGCGAAACTCTCTAGATCACGCTTAATAACAAGGTCCTCTTGGACCTTACGTGACTCGGATCTCACCTCCGCTACGAACTCACAAGTACTGCTAATCTCCTCTCTCGTCTCATCATACTCACTGGCGACAGTGCTCAACTGATCTCCGAGGACAAAGACCTTCCCCCGCAAGGATCTCGTCCTCTCCGTCGTCTCCATCGTCGTCGTTTCTCCTCCGCGGGTCCTGGAAGGTCTCCATGACCTGGTCGAGCCTGCCATCCAGCTCGCAGAGTCAACAGCCGAAGTTCTTTCTCCGCATCCTGCTTCTCGAGCTCCCTGAAGACATTCCTGCTCGTCCTGGAACTGCAGACCGAGCAGTCCGGCAGAGTAGGAGACATCCGTAAACGTCATCCGGGGGAATTTCCGCACTCAACCGATCGCGCGCGTTGATTTACACTTATTTACAGCACTTATTACAGCTCTCACACTTATTTATAGGCGATTAATTTTCAGATAATTTACACAATACAGCTCTCACAATTAAAGTACACAAAAGAGTCTGGACTTGTAGTGGAAGTTTATGGATATAAAGCCAAGGACTCTATTTCTTTTCTTGTAGCTATCTTTCACTTGGTTTTTCCCGTTGATATATGTATTTGGTGATTAAGATTCCAAGGTCTCGCTGTTGGTCTACTTCGGTCATATCCTGGTCTGCCATTACGAAAGCAGAATTTCAATTTTGTGTTCTCATGTGAATAACAGTGCATTTTTCAGCAATGGACCTAATTTGTCACTTAATAGACCACTCTCCACTAGTTTATTAAAATTCCTCTGGATAGTTATACGATCGTGCTCACAATCCGTTATGTGGCAGAGTTGAGTGTCGTCAGCAAATTTTGATAACTTGCTAACGATGTCGGTGTCAAGATCGTTTATATATATTATAATTTTAAAACAAGTTTAACATATCATATTGAGAGAAACCACCTCATCAAGAAATCTAACATGACGTCAGCAGCAATTTAGCTGCCTGGCCAATCTCCTGGACTTTTTCAATGGGGTCACCAGGATATACGATGAAACCATAGCTGACGACTTTATTTATCTTGACTTTCAAAAAGCGTTTGATAGGGTCCCACATGAACGCCTACTTATATAAGTGGAGACGCATGGCATAACTGGAAACGTGGTCAGGAGGCTGCGATATTTGCTCGCCGGCCGCATGCAACAGGTCTTTATCGGCCGAAAAAAAGTCAGTGGGCTACGGTAACATCAGGAGTACCCCAGGGCAGTGTTCTTGGGCACCTTCGCTTTGACTGTATTTGATGTGTAAAGGGCTATGGATGCTGATAGGTCTAATGATGTACAGACAGGACCATGATGCTGTTAATCCCTTTGCGCTTTTTGGGGAAAGTTTGAACGTAGTTGAGATCAAATGTTTCTGTGGAATGCCAGGAAAAAGGCGGATGGACAGGATCTTCAATGACTGTATGAGAAACAGATCGGGGATGGTGAAAGTGCTGCAAGACGGTAGTTCTCTGAGTTCTGAGGGGGTTCGGGAACAAATAGAGAGCGGATGGCAGGAGATTCGTGGAAAAGGCTGAATGGTAGGAAGAAGTGTTTAATGACAGTGAATTTTAGTGTTAAAGAAGCATTAAAACTGTGCAAGGAATAGACGTGGGTGGAGTAAAATTGTGGATGAATAAAACGGACGCTGTACTGAAGGGATTTCTCGCCGAGGGCTAACTTGATAGGAAACGGAATTGATGGGCCTGAGGAGGGCGTGGCAATTCTGGAGAAGCTTGGTCGGGCCTCTCTGTGGATACTGGTCTTTAACATAATTTGATCCGGATTGTGTTAACGAGCTATTTATCGGAGCTTTTTTACAAATGTGTAAAGATTTAGTAATTTGCGTGAGAGTATGCAGATGAATGTGCGGAGCATCATGCCGTTGATCACCTCGTCGAGTATAGGGGATGTAACCTTGCGTGCATGTGAGGTGTGAGTATTATTATTTGGAAGAGGGCTGAATAAAATGATTGAGGTTGTTTGGGAATCTCTAATTGATGAAGATCTTTGTGGATTAAGTGTTACTGTGCTGGTGGTCTACTCTGCAGAGAAATTGCGTTCACAAGTGTCTGAGCTAGTCTTGGTGCCCCCAACCTAACATAACCTGTCATTGGATGAAGGAAATGTGTTGCTGCTATAACCATTTAGACAAGCACCGAATGTATATAAATTCTGGGGTGCAACCTGGCTTGGTGAGCCTCATTTTACTTTGGGGGGCTTGAATATCTGCATCCACCAGGCGAGGGTGCAAATGCATCCACCAGGCGTGGGTGCAAATGTGATCAACAAAAAGAATGAGCGTTATGCCGCTACAGAGTGTGCTAAAGAACACAACCTTTGGTCGGAAGGCAAAGTCACAGTCATAGAATCGTCTGATGAGATGATAGCTGAAAGAAGAAAGCGGAAAGTATTATGGGAAAAGTGATTAAGAAAATTGGAGCTGTTGTGATGGATGGATAGCATCTCGAGCGAGATGGTGGCTTCCCACTAGCGGCATATGTAAATACACTCGATGATTATTATGAACCATCTGAACTGACTTCATATTCAGTTTCGGACACCTTATTTGAATTTTCACGAATAACGCCTAAAACTGCTTGTGACCTATCATATTTATTAAGTCCTATGATTTAAATTATTATATCTGATTTTCGATTTTTCACTTGCCAACATATGTTCACAAAAAGTTGTTAATAAAAATTTACACTCCTTATTTCTTCAGGGAAGTCCATGCAAGCTTGAGAGGACAGCACCTGGTGTGACTAACACGGACGAGAGGGCGTCAAGCCTTGCGAGGTCAACTCGTGCTGCTGCACGGGCCGCCAAGCGAAACGTCGCGACGTCAATACTTTCGGATCTATCGGCCTTCGATGATGAGGCCGAGAAGACGACAATGTTCGGTGGAACGAAGACGGATGGACATTCATCCGTCACCAGGAAGAGGAGACTCGCAAATTCAATGGACCGCAAAGCCAGAAAGGTGAAAACAGAAATTTTCGACATCTCTGCTGACAATGAGACAAAGTTCGAAACAACGAAGTATGATGTGCATCCCTCTGGCATCAAAAAAATGCACAGTGAAGTGTCAAAATTCAAATCAATCCTCCTCGGCATCGTTAATGAGGTAACACGTGTTATCAGCCAGTTTGATGAATTTTGCAAACACGGACTAAGTCGCGAAATGTGCCAAGAACTCTCTGAAGAGAATCTTCACAATTTAGTGACGAATCAACTAACAATCTTCACTGAAGTGGAAAATGACCTGTCAAAGCGAGCTAAGAAGCTTCTGACAAGAATGGTTCCTCCTACGCTATGGTTTAAGAATGATCAAAGTAAAGAGCATATCATATCGTGAAATATTCAACTTGATGAACTGGAAAAAATCAAGAATGAACTGCATGAAACGATTGAAACTCTTTTGAGTTCAATGAAGGGGCACAAGATGGCGGTCAACAACAAAATCTTTGAGCACTTAAATTTGAGAAATGGGGACCTGTCAAAGCCCATCTGTGACTATTTGAGCGAAGAAGGTGCATCAAATTCAGCGATTCCGATTATTGGGGATGAAGAAGGTCCATATAATCCCGAGTGCTCATTCATAAGCGATGAAGAATGTAAAGAAAATACTAGGAGCTCATTCATCAGTAATGAAGGATGCGCGCCAAATCACGAGATCTCGGTTATGGGCGATGAAGAAGGTCTATATAATCCCGAGTACTCATTCATAAGCGATGCTGAATGTGGAGAAATACTAGGAGCTCATTCATCAGTATTAAAGGATGCACGCCAAATCACGAGATCTCGGTTATGGGCGATGAAGAAGGTCCATATAATCCCGAGTACTCATTCATAAGCGATGCAGAATGTGAAGAATATACTAGGAGCTCATTCATCAGTAATGAAGGATGCGCGCCAAATCACGAGATCTCGGTTATGGGCGATGAAGAAGGTCCATACAATCCCGAGTACTCATTCATTAGCGATGCTGAATGTGGAGAAAATACTATAGCTCATTCATCAGTATTAAAGGATGCACGCCAAATTACGAGATCTCGGTTATGGGCGGTGAAGAAGGTCCAGATAATCCCGAGTACTCATTCATAAGCGATGCAGAATGTGACGAAAATACTAGGAGCTCATTCATCAGTAATGAAGGATGCACGTCAAATCACGAGATCTCGGTTATGGGCGATGAAGAAGGTCCATATAGTCCCGAGTACTCATTCATAAGCGATGCAGAATGTGAAGAAAATACTAGGAGCTCATTCATCAGTAATGAAGGATGCGCGCCAAATCACGAGATCTCGGTTATGGGCGATGAAGAAGGTCCATATAATCCCGAGTTCTCATTCATTAGCGATGAAAAAGGAGTATAAAATTGCAGGAGTTCGTTCATGTGCTATGAAGGAAGTATATCAAATATTAGGCGTCCCGCTTTGGTCGAAGAACACTTATCAAATCCCAGAGGCTCCTTTGGGGAAATTCGGGGCAATGATGAGCAAGGAATGAAAGTCGACTTCATAGCACTGGTTGCCAACGTGACCGATTCATTGGAGTATACCGCCCGTGACGAAGAGACCCGTTTGATGGCTTATAAATCAGCTTTCTGCGACTGGAGCAGATACGTGGCCATAAGATTCCTATGGGTTTCTCCATTATCCAGATAATAGACTCATGAAACCAGACTCAAAATGACTTTCATTTTGCATTCCCTGACGGCTCTCCCTGACTACCTCCTTGCTCAGCCTCTGAATACAAAGGGCTTGTGACAGACTCGAATATCACTTCATTTGTTCCTGTGTAACAAACCAAACTGAAGTATAAACGTAAGCAGTATACCCTTTTCCCTAGCAAGGCTAGGCTCACGACGTTAATGATGATCAATAATTATTTGTGGTATGGTAACTTACAGCACAGGAATTGCAACTATTGTTCGTCAATTGTTACATCCTGCCTTCCACGTTCCTTATTACGTTTGCCAAATGTTTCAGTTGTTTAAATGCACAGATTTGCTATCGTGGTCTGAATGACCTGTCATAATGTGTGAATGTTTAGACTTCAAAGGCCCCTTGTTACGCTTATGGCTCGCCCACTATACGGTCTGTTTTGTTCGATTTCATTTAGCATGCATTGCGGTACAAGTATTTCAATTTTTGAGTTTATGGAAGGAGTTAAATGAAGAAATGTGACCAGAACGGGTTGAGTAACTAAAGCGACATCGACTACTTCAAATAAAAATGTAGAAAGTAGCAGGCCGATTTGAATGTAAGGAACACGACATCACGACTATGGATGTGAGGAGCACGACATCACGACTATGGATGTGGGGAACACGACATCACGACGATGGATGTGAGGAACACGACATCACGAATATGGATGTGAGGAACATGACATCACGACTATGGATGTGAGGAACATGACGTCACGACTATGGATGTGAGGAACATGACGTCACGACTATGGATGCGAGGAATGTGATGTCACGACTATGGATGTGAGGAACATGACGTCACGACTTGACTTCAAAAAAGGAGTTATGCGTTCTGCATTCATTATATGCAGCAAATTAATGGAGGAAATATATAAAAAAGTACTTCTTGTTTATGTTTTTCCTCTCTTTACCGTCGAGTTTTACGAGGGTCACATCCTGCAAAAAAATATCGCAGTAGTTTGCCCCTAAAAATATTGGAATCAAATGTGAATTACAACTAATTTTTCGATGTACGCACCTTCGTTTTTGGAACCCCATCATTATAAGCTAAACGTTCACAAACGACAACCAATATTTTGCGTACTGTTAACGTTGTTATAACACAACTTAAGTTCTCTTTTTAAATGATATGCCATTTGTCACTGAACACTTAAATACTGTCTTAGACACACCTGCGGATAATTTATTACAATTAAAGAGGGGATGTGTGCAACATCGAACCGTCTTAACACTATCACCGTGAGAAGGTATCACACACCAACAATCGACTGGTAAACGCCTCTGCCGTTGACCTGGACTACCACGGCGCTCCCGACGCCGGTCATCCCGCTGCGTCATCCGGCCTCACGATCGCACTTGGTAGGCACAGTCGTGATGTCGCTTCGGTGCAGGAACGATAGGAAGGCACGAGCGATTATGTCATCATGCTGGCTTGTGAGATAACCTGCCATACAAGAAATGCTAGTTTTGGAGACATGTTGGCAAATGAGGAATGATCATGCTCGCATGGGAAACATGTTGGCGTGTGAGACATGCTGGCTTGCGAAACATGCCTTGTGAGACAAGCTGGAATGTGAGACATGCCGGCTTGTGATACATTCTGGCGTGTTAGAGATGCTGGCTTGTGAGACATGCTGACATTTGAGACATGAGGGCATTTGAGACATGCTGGCATAATATACATGCTGGCATATGAATTATGTTGTCATATGAGACATGATATAATGTCAGATATGTTGGCATGTGAGACATTTAGGCATGAGAGACATGCTGGCATGTGAGACATGCTGGCATTTGAGAGATGCAGGCATGTGAGACATGCTGGCTTGTGCGTTATGCTGGTATGTGAGAAACACGTGAGACTTGATGGCATGTGAAACATACTGGCATGAGAGACATGCTGGCATAGGAGACAACCTGTCTTTGAGACATAATGTGGGATACGCTAGCTTGTGGGACATGATGGCATGTGAAACATACTGGCATGAGAGACATGCTGACATGTCTCTCTTTGAGACATAAGGTGAGATACGCTAGCAAGTGAGACAGGCTGCATGTGAGACAAGCTGACATGTGAGACATGCTGGCATATGAGATATGCTGACATGGGTAACATACTGACATGTGAGAAATGCAGGCATGTGAGACATGCAGGCATGTGAGACATGCAGGCATGTGAGTCATGCAAGCATGTGAGACATGCAGGCATGTGCGACATGCAGCTTTGTGAGACATGCAGGCATGTGAGGCCTGCTGACTTGGGAGAGATGGCATGTAAGAAATGCTGGCATGTGAGACATACTGACATGTTAGACATGCTGTCATGTGAAACATGCTGGCATGTGAGACATGCTGGCAAGTGAGACATGCTGGCATGTGAGACACGCTGGCATGTGAGACATGCTGGCATGTGAGACATTCAATCATGTGGGACATGCTGTCGTGTGAGACATGCTAATATGAGACATGCTGGCATATGAGACATGCTGGCATGTGAGACATGCTGGCATGTGAGATATGCTGTTAGGTGAGACACGCGGGCAGTTGAGACATGCAAGCATTTGAGACATGCAGGCATGTGAGATATGCAGGCATGTGAGACATGCAGGCATGTAAGATATGCAGGCATGTGAGACATGCAGGCATGTGAGACAGGCAGGCATGTGAGACATGCAGGCATGTGAGACATGCAGGCAAGTGAGATATGCAAGTATGTGAGACATGCCTGCATGTGAGACATGCAGGCATGTGAGACATGCAGTCATGTGAGGCCTGCTGACACTGAACAACAATAACAGGTCACTGAACAACAATAACAGGTCACTGAACACCAATAACAGGTCACTGAACAACAATAACAGGTCACTGAACAACAGTAACAGGTCACTGAACAACAATAACAGGTCACTGAACAACAATGACAGGTCACTGAACAACAATAACAGGTCACTAAACAACAATAACAGGTCACTAAACAACAATAACAGGTCACTGAACACAAATAGCAGGTTACTGAACAACAATAACAGGTCACTGAACAACAATAACAGGTCACTGAACAACAATAACAGGTCACTGAACAACAATAACAGGTCACTGAACAACGATA
>SDVV010034138.1:0-11210 GCA_016164225.1 Gammarus roeselii
GAGTACCTATTACAGGCGTAACGAGTACCTATTACAGGCGTAACGAGTACCTATTACAGGCGTAACGAGTACCTGTTACATGCGTAACGAGTACCTATCACAGGCGTAACGAGTACCTATTACAGGCGTAACGAGTACCTATTACAGGCGTAACGAGTACCTATTACAGGCGTAACGAGTACCTATTACAGGCGTAACGAGTACCTATTACAGGCGTAACGAGTACCTATTACAGGCGTAACGAGTACCTGTTACAGGCGTGCTGATGGAGCACTTACATGGCAGATCAGTTTTGAGAACAAAAACTTACTGATGTTAACCTAATCGTTCTGGTGACATCACATGGAGCCTATATAACTGATAACAATTTAGTTTCTCTACATTTCACCAAAGTTTTGCATCCAGCACAGTTTGTGTAACGAGCCGGTGGATGTTTCTCCGTCAAATGCAGCTTTTGTTGGAGGCACCACAAACCGCATGCGCGTAATCCATGAACGGGATTTTTCTCTCAATAAAAGCCCCAAATTCGCCCGCTGATGGTAGGCGATTTTGAACAGTTTAACATATTGAAATTCAAGCATACGTAGATTCATACATGATTTTTTTTTTAAATTGTTCAAAATATGTTGAATAGAGCTATCTTTTGTCTCTTCCTAATAATAGTTCTCTCGTATATGTTTATCACTTTACCTATTTAAAAAGTCATGTAGATAAATGTTACAATCACATAAACTTAGGCCATACCGTTTTGCAATTTTACCTTAATTTTTATTCAATGTTGTTCAGCTATTACAATCCCAACGTCTCCCATCTCCATTTCAATAAGAATTACTTGAAAAATATCAACTGCGACCGAATTTTTTCTGTGAAGGTTACAGGCCGATTTGCTGGAGTGTACAATTCTTCAAACTCTGTTTCCAAGGTATTTCAGACTGTAATATGAACTCACCTTCAATTATTTTATCGATGGGCTAATCAAGATCAAAACCCCCCCACTCCCACGCTATAACATACACGATCCCTGTCCCAACGCCTTCCCTCCTCCCCGTTGTGACGTCCCCTCACCTCCACACTTACGCCGACATTAATTCCTCAACATGATGACGATGAGTGATGTCGCAGCGATTGCGGAGGGTGGCAGATCAGAGTACATACTTTACTGCTCATCGTGGATTTTTTCTCGGGCATTGACAACAATGATATATTTTATATTATTTTTGTTCAACTGGTAAAATATATTTTGATTAAAATAGCTGCTAATAATACCCCACATCAATTTGACTAAAATAATGCCATATTTACCTGCCAGAAGCTCGCTTATATGGCATTTACAAGACTTGCACATCACTGAGAAAGCTGGTAAGCTACTTATCTTCGACTCAGTGTTAACCCCCCCCCCCTGCGGTGATCGAAATCGGTGGTGAACAAGCCTCTCGTACCCTTAGCAGAATGAGGAGCAGGTTCTCTGTAGTTCGGTCGACGGTTTCTACACCACAACGATTCATTGCTCATGATTTTAGGACAAAAAAATTGCAGATGTATTTAGTCGATTCGACAAACCATAATATATTTAAAAAGCAATTTCAAAGGAGAATAGTCAATTTCAGATATTGAGGCCATTTGTTTTTTGTGTTTTGTCCAAACTTAACTCTCATTTGGTTCAATCCACCAGCACATAACTATATATGTGTCCAGCCTTCTTCTAAAAGAAATGTATCCATTCGTCTTTCATCCTTTCCGACACGTGTATGATGGGAAGTCTTCTGTACTGCGATCTTCGGTGCTCATTTTCTGAGAGTAACAAATACACTGGATAGTTTTCAATCGAACAGCTGTAATATCGCTTTACTTATCACCAAAAGCTTTGTGGTGCTATGACGCATGCTATCGCCCTAAACTACGAAGCCCTGGCACCAGTACTCGACCTCTAATTGGTAAATCACCCCGTTCAGCTCGGCAGTATAAATTGATGGTAACCAGTTAGTACTAATCTAGAACGCTTTACTCATTTAATAATCCTAATACCAGCTTCTCAGCAAAACATCATTCATCATGATCAACCGAAATCATCATTCAGGGCGACCAAGGTTTGCTTCATATTATTCTTTACGTGTCACCGAACGCCCAAATTGCAATTTCGCTCAGCGGTTATTGAGCTGGTGGAACACCCACCAGTCGGAGATTGATGGCACGGCTGTTTGCCGGAGATTCTGGCCAACAAGCTTGATGAAAACCAAGAAGCATCGGACATGGTTTGAAAACAGCCTGCTGAAAAGTGACTTGTACAGCTAGCACCGTGTATCCCAGGATGGAGACTGCATGTGTCTTGACGCATTGCAACACTGTTCAGAAATCAAATGTATTTCAAGTTAGTGTCGTTCGTGCCATGTTCATGTGCTTTTTTTCTTGCACTTCTAAATGTCAATTGACCCAAATTTCAATTGACCACATTGCTGGTTTTCATCATGCATACACAAAATATTTTAATTCAGTTCCTGATTACCAGCATATGGCAGATTTAAAAATGAAAAATGATTACCCAATTATACGTTGAATTTTTAAATGCCTTTTTCCTGAATAAATCTCAACGCCTAATGTTATTAAGCCACAGGAGACTGTATGACATTATCTCAAGTAAGACACTAAACCATTCACCATGCAATTACATTTATTTTTCTCGGCAACACATATTATATTTTAAGAGAAACTCAAGAAAAAATACTCGAGCGTCTTAAGCTGTTTGATCATATAAAAGGAAACAATGTACACGAGCGCCTGTCCAGTATCGGTTGTCAAGGACTCTAAAGTCATCTCCTTACTCTTTCCTAGCCACATCGAAGACCAAACCCGTACGGCAGCTACTGTCCGGTCCTACTGAACAGGCAAGCTTGCATTTTGTTCATTGTTCGTGACCCTTCTAATATTGGTCATCTAAGAGGTGCGACAGACCGAACACTGCTGGAATAAGCTCATCCCGAAATTTTATAACCGGACAAAATGCAGCACTAACCATGCAACCGCACGGATCAAGCTCCGCACAGACAAAGAATCGACCGAGCCAAGCGTTTTACGTCATTTACCGTGCTATACTTAATCATAACTTAACCTCTCTCAACCTAACCGACTAACTTGGACTATAGAGCATGTTTTCTTACACGCGGATCAAAAGCACGCTTTGGACTCTCGGTCATGTTTCTTTTTATTCTCGTGACAATTGCGAACCAAGGGGACCAACAGGCACTGCTGGTCCGTGCGACGCTCAGTCAGTGAGGACTTATGCCAGAAATATATTGTTCCGGTCTTGCTATTCCATGAATAGCTTATTCCAGTGGCGTCTATCCGGATCACTATCGGAAACACATTCATTTATTTCGCTTGCTTTTCTACTTTCTAACCTGGACAGAATTAAGCCAATACGTATATTCAACGAAGAAACATTCAGTTAATACCTGCTTGTGATGACACCTGGCACCCGTTCAAATCAAGATAATGGAGATTGAATATTCACTTTTGCCTCCGTCCAATTTCTGCATATTGTATTTGTAACTCAAATAATATAAGGGCATCATAATTGATTGTGAACACCTGCCATTTCCATCCAAACATTGTGTGTATTCCCGTCTACGCAAGTGCAGCCGCCCCTGCGCGTCTCGGTAGCAGCTGCCGTCACCTGAGTCCCCTCTTGGGAGATCGTTAGCACTTTGGAAGCCGAAATACTCGCCTAGCAGTGATCGATGGAACATTTCCCCACCAGCTGCTTCTAAAGCTGATGCTGCCGCATTGTTATTTTGCTGCTGATGTTATTGCTACATTTGCAGCTACTCCTGCTTATACTACTGCTGCTGCTGCAACAACTAATTATCTCATTGTTGTTGTTTCTGATTGTGTAATTGCTGCATCTACTCGTGGAATACGCTATCGGTGAAACCCACTGATAGATTTCTCCTTAAAAATGCGCCGTGTGGGGACATGTCGTTCTGTTCTCAGATTGCCTTGTTGGGGGAGCAATTCTGGCATTTTTTTCCTTCGTATTTGCTACGTGTAAATTTAATCCCTCTTCTTGAGTGTTACATTCTTTCTGGCATTCCCACCCATGAGGTGTCAGAGAGTGTAACAAGGAGACCACAAGTGCACTGAAGAGTTAATATTCTGAATACTTGAGACGATCACCATTAAGTTTGTAGGTGTCATCCAATTGGGAGGGACCATTGTTGGCACAATAGTTAATGCCGTGCGTTCAACATATTTTTGTTGGTTTCAGACTGAAAATTAAGTATTGTTTTTTTCATTGATTTGTGGACCTCCTACCGGCAACTCTAAACCCAGGAGCCTCTGATGTCGCATCATGAATCTTCCTCATACCCGTCAAGCAGCTGAAATGCGCTCCATGATGTCGCATCACGAATCTTCCTCATACCCGTCAAGCAGCTGAAATGCGCTCCATGATGTCGCATCACAAATCTTCCTCAAACCCGTCAAGCAGCTGAAATGCGCTCCAAACTTGGTCATCTAAAAACTTGCTGAAGGACCAACGTCGTTGTTCCTGAGTGTTTTTCAAAACTTCCTAACTGGTCCTCATTTTTCTTTAGATTATATTCCTACTTGACGGGTCGTACCTACTAAGTGGTCCTTAGGCATGACCGCAGGAAAAATAATAATTCTGTGAAGCCGATCTTAAAAATATTGCCTACTTTAATTCGGCCCTACTTTAAAATATTTTAAATTCGATGGTAGGAATATATTTTTTCATGATGTTTTCCGGATGTAGTGGAAGTGAGCCAGAGCGTACTTTCTGGCACTGGTAGCTGTCGGCCTTCAAATTTTCTAGCCTATTACTCTGAGTGCCCGTGATCTATTTCTTCTCCTGTCCCTATCCCTCACCCTTCTTGCAGGGAAACATTTTTTTAATTTGTTTCCCCAATTTAATTTAATCAAATGCTGCTGTTATTGATATTGTTGCTTGTGCTGGATATCATGAAATTTAAGTGATTTTCCTCCTGAAATCTTAATATGTCTTGATGGAAAAACGAGTCGAGTTCATGGGTGTGAGGTCAAATAATACCACATTAGGAAGCACAGAAAAAAAGTGTGCTCCACGGAATCAGATCAGAACAACCACACGAATAAAGAAACGTCTGAAACGTTTGGATGCGCTGGAATTGGAAGAAACCATTGATGATTCATGTAGCATAAATATCTGAGGAAGAAGCAGAATTAAAATATTTTAGGAATCATGTTTTCTATTTTCAATGTATCTTCCTTTCAATAAAACATCTCCAGGCGAGGCCACCATCATCCCACAGTCAAATAAAACGTTGTAGTCGGACGTCTGACGAATGCTCCAGTTCGTTACCCCATCGGTGCCTGTGGGGCGTATACAATATAATGACTATGTGTAGGATTAGTGCACACTGTTCCAAACTGCGGATAATAAATATGTTGTCTACAGCCCGTTCATTATTGTTCGGACCATTTCATATAAACGCTATTAAACAAATTAATATATTTTTTTTAAGATCTCAAAATTTATTTATACATTATTCTGAAAATATCTCTTCGAGGATCTTTTTTTCGAATATTTTAAATGATAATAATTTGCCCACTTGTAGCTTTATGGACAATTCTAGCCGCCTAAATTTCTAAAAATCCCAAATATTTGGGTTTAGTATACAAATGTATTGTTTTTTTTAGTTCAGCGTAGTCGTTGCCAAGGATGACAGAGAACAATTTTTTTTTCTCAGATTTCGCTGCGTTCTTCAGGCTGTGACTTTTGTCTGCTTTATTCCGGAAGACTTATAGCGTTTCCGAGTCTTAATTTTTCGACTAATAAATTAAAGTGCAGATGCTATCGACAGCTCCACATTCGATGCTACGGGTCTGAAAACTAAACTTTCCCCTCTCACTGCCATTTTAGCTCCTAAGATCAAGTTCCAGGAGAGAATTTAGGGTTAAAACATGGCAAAATGGTTTATAAGCGTGAAAGCAAGTGTCATAATGGTGCTTTCGAACCTTTATTCGTATGGATAGCTATAGGAAATCAGAATCTGGATCAATTAAATACATAAATAGTTGCCAATGTGATGATGTGTATAGGTGTTTCACGGTTTTAGGTTTCAACAATATCCCATTTTTAAAGTACTGCCAGTTGGAGAAACAAGTAAATGTTACCTGAAACACCAAGATGAGGTAATATGCTGCGTGCACCAACTTTGTAACCCACTTCTCTAATCAAGGTCTCATGATTTTTTGCTAATTTTTTTACCAACCTCATTCTGAAAACCAAAACGAGAATCTGACATTATCAACAAGCTTTTCTCTTGTGTTTTCAACAGTTTATTTTCACCTCCTTAACTGCTCCCAATTTGGGTCGCGAGATTACTTGTTTCCCCACTTAAGCCTAGTATAATATAATTGGCTTTTATGTTAGTTATCTAATCTTATATCGTACATGAAGCATAGCTGAGTTTTTCATCTAATAAACTCGAAACTCGGTCGCTGCTTAACAACTCCTTTGCATTCCAATGGCGTCAGGTAGAGTTATTTCACAGCCGCCACCGAACGAAAGATGCAGCAGCAAGTCATCTGATATTTGGATATCGCATTATGTGACCGAACAGAAAAAATATATTTCTCAATCTTCCTAATCTCGGCCTCCTCAATATTCAACACTTTTCCATCAATGGAAGGCGCTTCGAATTTCCGCTTTGTTCACGCTTATATAACTTTCTTGTGGATTAATAATCCAGACCAGTTACTGTATGGCACATTTATACTTAGAGATATTTTTTCTGTAGTCAGTTTTGACGACGAAACCATAAAAGAATAGCACCGCAGACTCATCGGAAGTATACACCCCGTATTCCTGATTTAGTTGTGATTACATCGCTTCACTTATTTTGTCAGAAAAGATGAAAAGTATTTTTCCAGCACTGAGTGAGCAACAAAAATCGCAACCAATCTCAACCATGTGTTAGACCAGTATCCAAGCCAACTGGGATGACATCTCTCGACGCCCGTTACACAACTCAAAGAACACTTCAAAGAGATTCCCTGCCGTCACTCCAAGCTGTCAAGAGTTGTCTGATTTCCCGAGTGGATTGCACTGGCCCTTGTATTCGTCCCGAGGTCGTATAGAAGACGTTAGAAGCTGAAATGCATAATCAGATTTGCTACAACATCGTCCATCTTTTTCGGCTGTGCCGACAGTTCGTGATGCCACTACACTAATTAATTGTGGGACATTTCAGAACATGAAATAGACCTCCCCACAACTCATCCAAGTAGACCATTGATCTTGGATTGTTTTCGTTTTGAGGTGAATTGATGTCGCAGAAGAGGTCATCAGACCAGGTCATTTTAATTTCCTTCGTGACTTTTTTTAATCTTCCTTTCTCCATACTGAAAAAAATCATAACTACGGTTACCGCAGTTGATTCTCTTTAATGTGGTTATTACATGAAATACAATAGTTGACAGCATTTTTTCACGTATCAGATTCTTTCATTTACAAACATATTTTTTAA
Source organism: Gammarus roeselii (assembly GCA_016164225.1). Taxonomy (NCBI): domain Eukaryota; kingdom Metazoa; phylum Arthropoda; class Malacostraca; order Amphipoda; family Gammaridae; genus Gammarus; species Gammarus roeselii. The sequence continues at coordinate 7,524 of SDVV010034138.1, forward strand.
TAACACATTGATTTGTAAATCCTTCGCCTAACAAGATGCTTAACCTCTTCTACATTTATCGACACTTCCAGCGAAGAGTTCTGCCACCAAAACCTACTTGTTCCTGCCAGCGCGACCGTCTTATTCTACAAATCCTCCTCACAGTACCATTATTTGGCTGAGTCATAAAGTGACGAGAGTTCTTCATATACCAGGGAAACAGGTCGGCCATTATAGATGTGTAAATACCGAAGATGTCTATGAACAGACATGATCTAGTATGTTAAAGACATGCAAACCACAAATGATTCTTAAGAAGTCCAATTGAGACAGTATTTCAAGGTCGATACAAGTTGTATTATACTTCCAGTGATTTATACTACGTGTTAGTACAATAACAATCATGCTTGAGGCAATGATCAAATAGCAGCTGAATAAAGTTAATCCCATATCAAGACGCGGAATCATGTGAAATAAAGTTACAGGAGGCCTGGAACCCTCAGGTAACCCAGGCAAGCAAGTGAGCAAATTGCATTCCCTTCATATTGAGATACGATATCAGATCGTGAAAACCAATAATCTATTATATTCTTTCTGATGCAACAAGGCTTCTGCCATTTATTGTTTTGAACCGATTCAATAGTGATAATTACCTTCACCTGCTTGTTGCGTTATGTCAGTGTGAATAATTCGTTTAAATATGTTGAAACTGTTCCAATTCATTTATGCATCTACAATTTAATTTACAGATTTCACGAGGGTAGTTTATACTGGGTTTGACAAAACTTTCAATTGATACGCTATTCTGATATATAATGAATTGCATTAAACCTTGGATATGCAGATTGAATATATTTGAAGCAGTGCCCATCATACGCCTAGATTCTTAAGTTGCTATATAACAGCCCCATGCTGTTTGAATTGAAGTAAATAACAGAATACGATAAATTGATCACAACATTTGAATATTTTCCTATAGAGCATTCATGTTTACAAGCTGTTCATGACTCAGTATGACAGACACGGTACGTGTTGAGATGGCAATGGTATTTTCACAAAGCCGGACTTTTCAATTTGTACCTTGCCTGTCTTGCAAAATTCTTTGCAGTAACTAATGGGCCCTTTAAATTCAAGTTAAATTATGAATTAATACAGGACAGCTCAATATTCTTCCTCGCGTTTGTGAACAGACTTATTTACTGGCAATTCCGATAAAACTTAAGTCAGAGGCCATTGATGTATTTCCTCAGCTTGCCAAATATATCACTAACATCACCAACCATACCGCACGTGGTCTTTCTTCAGCCAAGCAATTAAAATTTTAGATAGACAGGTATGTACTTATGATGTATGTACGTATGAATTTTTAAATATTTTTCAGTTCCTCAAAACTATTCCTAAACTTAGAAACACTCATAATTCAATTATTATTTAACAAAATAAATTATGCCAATCAGATTCATTCAAGTTGGAATAGAGCTATATTCTAAATCAAATAACCTCAGCTCACTGTCTTTACCTTTGGATGAGGGTTCATAAAATCTCACATATGATTGATGTATACTTTTCGTATGCATAGCAACTTGCCACGTACGTAAGTAAATAGCTCGAATGTATCTATGATCAATAGCCACTGAATCATTGTATTAATTAAAACATTTAAAAGTTCGAGTTTCATCGACCATTTCCAAACGCATATGCCACTTATTTTGGAGAAGAAGATAATAATAATTTGATCGCAAAAACATTGTACATGGTCTGAAGATGAGAAAAGAAAAAATTTCATGTGGAAGTAATTTATATAACATTTTTGCTCATGATAAACTGATATTCTTTGAAGTAATAATTTTATCGGGTTTGGCGATGAAAATTTAAATTGTTCATATCAACAAAATGAGATGCACTACTAGTATAAATAGTTTGCATTGATTACATTGCTTACTCCTGGGCGAATATCAACGATACGTGCAAAAATCTTCGTCAGCATCTTTCATTTACATCAATGACAAAAAACAATCATTTATGTTCTACATCACTCTTTATTTTATCAGAGTTATTTGTTTGTTATGAGTGGGCTTCCGCACTTGCTGCTATTTCCATTCAATGTCATATTCCAGATAAATTCTTATAAGTGAGTTATCGCTAGCGGCACGAAGTTTATTGCATGAGCTGTGAACGCTGCGTTCCAGTCACTACGAGATGGGTCTGCTAAATTCATGAGACCCTTGTCGGGAGCATCAGAGAATCTTTTACAAATGCATGAGCCTTTTAAGAAACAAGGAAGCCCAAATGGATATTACAAAGCTGAAGGCAAAATGTTATTCTTTTTTGAGAACACTCTACCTATGCGCCGTTAAAAGAGAACAATAGATGAAGCTCGTAATAAAGGAGCTACTTGGTTTGATCTGAAGATAACGGAAAGTAGACTGTGCTTGTTTGCTCAACAGCGATGTAGCAAAATTGATCAGATGGAAGTTTCGAAGCGAAATGTTTACTTTAAATGGAATATGGGATTTGAAAAGGTTTATTGACTAAAATTATTCGATTCGATTTATGTCCCGTACAAACAGGAAATGTTTTAGTGTAAAAGACTCATGAATACATAAAGACTCTGATTCCGGATCAAAATAGTAATTTTCGAACAGGAAAAAAGTTTTAATAGATTTAATCTACCACGTTCTAATATTCTATTTTAAGATGCACTGAAATGCTGTAATTTCCGTGTAATCCGCAGAGAGCGTGAAAAATTATCAAATTATTGTTCATAACGTTCAGCGAAGGGTTCGGCGCACGGCCGTCCCAATAGAGTGAGTGCCGTAACGGCTGTCCCTGTAGAGTGAGTGACGTGACGGCCGTCTCTATAGAGTGAGTGACGTGACGGCCGTCTCTATAGAGTGAGTGACGTGACGGCCGTCCCTATAGAGTGAGTGACGTGACGGCCATCCCAATAGAGTGAGTGACGTAACAGCCGTCCTTGTAGAGTGAGTGACGTGACGGCCGTCCCTGTAGAGTGAGTGACGTGACGGCCGTCCCTGTAGAGTGAGTGACGTGATGACCGTCACCATAGAGTGAGTGACGTGACGGCGTCTCTATAGAGTGAGTGCCGTGATGGCCGCCCCATTAGAGTGAGTGACATGACGGTCATCCCCATAGAGTGAGTGACGTTACGGCCGTCCCTGTAGAATGAGTGACGAGACGGCCGTTCCTGTAGAGTTAGGTACGTGACGGCCGTTCCTATAGAGTGAATGACGTGGCGGCCGTCACTGTGGAGTGAGTGACGTGACGGCCGACCCATTAGAGTGCGTGACGTGACGGTCATCCCCATAGAGCGAATGACGTGACGGCCGTCTCTATAGAGTGAGTGACGTGACAGCCGTTCCTATAGAGTGAATGACGTGACGGCCGTCCCTATGAATTAAGTGACGTGACGACCGTTCCTATACAGTGAGTGACGTCACGGCCGTCACTATAGAGTGAGTGACGTGATGGCCACCCTATTAGAGTGAGTGACTTGACGGTCATCCCCAAACAGTGAGTGACGTGATGGCAGTCACTATAGAGTGAGTGACGTGACGGCCGCCCCATTAGAGTGAGTGACGTGACGGTCATCCCCATAGAGTGAGTGACGTGACGGCCGTCCCTGTTGAGTGAGTGACGTGACGGCTGTTTCTATAGAGTGAGTGACGTCAAGGCCGTCACTATAGAGTG
>SDVV010034139.1:0-11210 GCA_016164225.1 Gammarus roeselii
TTCGAATACGGCATTTAAAAAAATAAGTTTGATGTGTTAGACCTAAGTATTGAAAACCCATTGCTAGACGATGGAAATGAAGGATTTAATAATAATAAAAAAAAAGTAGAAGGTCACGAGGTCCGATGAAAAATCTTGTTTACATTTTACAATCATTGGTGGTTTCGCGGCAGAGACTTCGTCTCACGGCGACAATCCCAGTACAATCTCCGTTACAGATGATACTTGGGATAGGAGTTATAAATAAAACTCAACATTCAAGTGTTGATATGTCAGGCCAGCCTCAGTATATTGAAGTTATTGATGAACTGTTAACATAACTGTGACAGTCTGCAACAAGTACCTTGTGAATAAACAGCGACATGGTATGCTTCAATACATACCCTCACACACACCCACCCACACACACACACACATATATATTGATGTGAACATATAAATAATTTGATGTTAATGCATATTCCACCTTGTTATATCGGCCGGAACCTCCAGCTCCCCCGCCCTCCAGCTCCCCCGCCCTTGTACCAGTGACCAGTGGTGAGGTGTCACTAAGACGGTTGGCGTGGCTCATCGTACAGCGTGCGTGGCTCTTAACTCATCATTATTCACGAGAGACACTAATATCCCCGGCACACCCATCCCAGCCGCATCTGCTGGACGGCGATGCTGGTTTGCGTCGCTGCTACTGCTTGCTGAGAGGTGCTCGGGAGGAGATGGGAGGTGCCCATAGGATACATCTGTACATTTCAGAGCCACGACAGCAATAATGTTCTAGTTGCACTTCGTTAGTAGCAAGTCTGAAGTCGTTGTAACTTTTCTCCACGTTTGCAAATATCAGTCAAAGTTACACGATCCTGCTGCGCAATGGGGGCTGCTGCGCAATGGGGGCTGCTGCGCAATGGGGGCTGCTGCGCAATGGGGGCTGCTGCGCAATGGGGGCTGCTGCGTACAATAATTATTATTTCACAGCTGCAGAGCGGATGTCACCTATTTATTATTTCACAGCTGCAGAGTGTATGTCACCTATTTATAATTTCACAGCTGCAGAACGGAGGTCACCTAATTATGATGTCACAGCTGCAGAGCGGATGTCACCTATTTATTATTTCACAGCTGCAGAGCGTAAATCACCTATTTTTATTTCACAGCTGCAGAGCGGAAGTCACCTATTTATTATTTCACAGCTGCAGAGCGTATGTCACCTATTTATAATTTCACAGCTGCAGAGCGGATGTCACCTACTTACTATTTCACAGCTGCAGAGCGGATATCACCTATTTACTATTTCACAGCTGCAGAGCGGATGTCACCTACTTATTATTTCACAGCTGCAGAACGGATGTCACCTACTTATTATTTCACAGCTGCAGAGCGGATGTCACCTACTTATTATTTCACAGCTGCAGAGCGGATGTCACCTACTTATTATTTCACAGCTGCAGAGCGGATGTCACCTACGACTGCACGGATGGAAAAGGTTCTCCTGCCCCTGCTGCTCTTATTGCCTTGATCTGTCATGTTCAAACGATGTGCTCAAAGCTTCTAAAATAAGTATGTATGTAATTTTTCACTTTGTTTCAAAACAACATTCATATAAACTCCCTTCGCTGCCTATGTATGTGTGTACTGTATATATTATGGGACACAGTTGCTCTGGTTAGTACTCACGTGATGGTAAACCATGGATATTGACGTGCTAACTATCTGAACCTCGATCAGGGGGCTACGGAGTGACGCGTGTTCAGATTTTAAGGAAAAAAACAGCTCTTCCACCTATCCCAAATGTTACCCAATGGGCCACACCAATTATCTTATATGTTAATCAGCAATCGTTGGCTAAGACCAAGTGATCTTTAACCAATTACAAATTTTATAGCTGTTTCATATCACCTCCCGACGGCAATCGGCGCTCATTGCCTCGGCCAAGGCTCTTCCGCCGTGTGTAATCATTACCATGTATAGAAAATATTACCCTCAAACGAGAGCCAGTGACACCATCGCCCTCATCATTACCATAGACAAAGTTCTTTTGACACTATTGCCGGTACCACCATCGTCATAATGCTCATCAAAGCAGCAACAACAGCCGCCCTGTAACCATTATCAGTGGCAACATCGCCCTTAACCATTACCAAAGGCGCAACAGTCGCCCTTCAAGCATTTCCGTTTACACCATCTACCATGACCATTGCCAAACGCAGAAACGCCTCTCCTCCAACCATTACCATGTATACTAGCGCCCCTAACCATTATCATAGGAACAACAGCCGCCCTTCCATCATTGCCACGTACCCAAGCGGCCATGTTAATTACCAAAGGCAGAGCAGCTGCCCTCTCACCATCACCACTTACACCATCATCCTAACCATAACCAAAGGTACAGCAGCCACCCTCCCTCCCACCATTATCACATACACCATCACCAAAGGCACATCAGCCACCCTCTAACCATTATCAGTGGCGGCACCATCGCCCTAACCATTACCAGACCTTTATTACCAGTCATGATGAACGCCACTTTAAATCCGGAATTCGATTTGACCGCAAATGTATTCAGGAAATTGCAAATGCTGCCATTGTTTTTTTGCAGCGCCTCTAGCGGCGAGAGAGTGCATTACGAAGCTCGGCCTACTGTTAAAGTTGTCAGGATGACAGTTGCTTTCCTCTGATTGTTTTGCTAATAATATAATCCTAAAACACTAGTCAACACATCAATAGGCAGAGTGAACGTATTTGGAAGCCATATAAAATTTCATAGCACATCTGAGATTTTCTGAGGCCGAATGGAACGTCAAATTAGGAAGAGAGGTGGGGAAGGTAACGTCAAATTAGGAAGAGAGGTGGGGAAGGTAACGTCAAATTAGGAAGAGAGGTGGGGAAGGTAACGTCAAATTAGGAAGAGAGGTGGAGAAGGTTGATGGTTTTCGAGGTGGCAATTTTAGTCCTTGGGGAGAATGTCCTAGTTTTTCTACATTCATACGCACACACTATTTATATAGTGTACATATTTGCTAGGATGCAGCAGGTCATGGTGGGGTCCGGGACGTGCCTACAGGTTGATGGATCATCATCAGTGGCGGCCGCTACTGCAATGATTATTGGCTGAATCTCAATCAGTATATTACCCCGTAGAGTGAGTTCGGTGATGGACTACTCATAACTTCGTCTGCGAATCACTGTTCGGAAGAATCTTCACAAATTTACTCTGAGGTAATATGGAAATGTAATCATTATTGCCTTCATCTGTCAAATCCGTTATCTTTATGACCTCTGCAATTCCCCGAGGCTGCCTGAATAACGTGAGCTTGTGGAGGTAACTTGTAGATTGGTCCTTCATTACGATAACATTTTCAGCCAATTGCGACGCATTCTAGCCTCTTTTTCCGTTCACGCGCGGGAATTTAGTATCAAATACTGTGGTGAGCCCAGCGGTGATGCCTGGCATTGACGGCTCACGATGGGTCATGGCAGGTCACGATGGGTCATAACGGGTCATGTCAGATCCTGATGGGTATTGACGGATCTCGACGGGCCATATGGGACATGTCGGGCCATTTGGGACATATCATGATGAATCATGACAGGTCATGACGGGTCATGACGGATCATGATGGGTCCTGACGGATCATGACGGGTCCTGACAGATCATGACGGGTCCTGACGGATCATGACGGGTCCTGACGGATCATGACGGGTCATGGCGGGTCATGACAGGTCATGACGGGTCATGACGGGTCATGACGGGTCAATAAATAAGTGTAAGGGAAGGGCATTAACCCCACAGATGTTATTTCCATGATACTATTCTCCACTTCAGTCTTATATTGAAGATTTACTTAAGTTATCCTATTTTGTCGGTCATCAACACGGAATGTTGACCGTTTACGAGTAATTCTAACATTGGGTAAAATGAAGCAGCCATTGAGATGACAGGTCGCCATTGACATTTAATGGTCGCCAGTTCCGATGAAAACTATTCAAACCACTAACGAAATAGTAAATGTAACCACATCAATGAATGTCGGCAGCATTATAGCATAGCAGTTTCCTTACGAAAGAATTCCTTTCAAAATAAAGCAATTTTTTTCAAGTATCTAAAATCTTAGTTTCAAAATCCTTGTTAAATTATACCTACACTACTTTAGTGCAAACATGAGTGGGAGCAAGGCTCTAGTGCAAACATGAGTAGGAGCAAGTCTCTAGTGCAAACATGAGTGGGAGCAAGGCTCTAGTGCAAACATGAGTGGGAGCAAGGCATCAGTGCAAACATGAGTGGGAGCAAGGCTCTAGTGCAAACATGAGTGGGAGCAAGACTCTAGTGCAAACATGAGTGGGAGCAAGGCTGTAGTGCAAACATGAGTAGGAGCAAGGATCTAGTGCAAACATGAGTGGGAGCAAGGATCTAGTGCAAACATGAGTGGGAGCAAGGCTCTAGTGCAAACATGAGTGGGAGCAAGACTCTAGTGTAAACATGAGTGGGAGCAAGGCTCTAGTGCAAACATGAGTGGGAGCAAGGCTCAAGTGCAAACATGAGTGAGAGCAAGGCTCTAGTGCAAACATGAGTGAGAACGAGTCTTTCCGTGCATATATGAAGCACAATATTCGTGATGCAAGGGTTGGGCTTCATGTCAAAAAACGTGTATGGTACCCCAACATACTCGAATGCCGTCTGACTCGAAATATATTAAGAAAAAAGTCATAGCCCTGGCTGCAGCCTACAGGTATGTACACCATAACGTGTGCTTCTCTGAGCAGTTGAGAAGTCGTAACTTTATAAATAAGTTTTCATCCATATGATCAGACAGTCCTGCTAAGGTACCCATCGTGACATTCTTTAGGAATGAATTAGAGTAATCAGTCGCAGGTCTCTCCCGGATATGACCCCCCCTCACCTAATCGTTATCAGACGTCCTTTCTTGAATCTTTGGTATAATCAGTTACGGATTTAATTAATGACTGTTGTTAAGAAAATGTATATAGTTCAGCAGTTTCTGCATTTTTTCGCTTTGATGACCTTTGGTCGTATATTAACCATCCTAAGTTTGTGTATACTGAGTGGCATCCCGCCTTTCTTGCAGCCAACAAAGCAATCTATCAGACAATCAACTGATTTCAGCTCCTTCACAGTCAACATCCTCTGAAGTAAGGCCTCCCTTACATACTTTTGCAGTGAAGCGTACAGCATTCACGAGTCTTCGATCACAGCCAAAGATTGTGTACTGAAAACGTGCCAATCATCTCGCAGCTAAGCCTTTTTATCTGGATTCCAGCGTACCGGCCCAGAAGCAGATTATTAAAGTTTGTTTGCGGCCGCCTTGGAATCCCAGTAAGTTTGAGAAATGTGTCGAAATATACCTTTTGAAGATGCCCGTTGCGCGGTAACTCGGGATTCGCAATAAATGTGTCAGGGTTGGGCATGCAAGGGCTGATGAACGTCTTCAGGGGAAGATCCAGCTTATTTTATGGTGTTTGTCGAAGCATTAAAACGCCGTTACTTCTAGCCTAAGATGTTTCCCCGCATTCCTGCATACATACACAGGCATACATATACACATACAGTCATTTCAACGCATACACATACATGGTTAGTTAGCAGCTTGAGGCAATGAAGCTATTGCCCGAATAACTGTAGCCCCTGGCAAGCTGCCTTCAAGAAAGAGTCCAGGTGACGGCAAGCCCCCCCCCCCGGCTGTGGCTGAGCCCGGGCGCGGATCACGAGTTGCCAATGGCAAAAAGTTGCATGGCAAGAATTCGTTATATGTTCCATTAATGAGGCTTGGATGGATAAAAAGCATATAAAGCATATAAAGCATATAAAGCATATAAAGCATATAAAGCATATAAAGCATATAGAGCATATAAAGCATATAAAGCATATAAAGCATATAAAGCATATAAAGCATATAAAGCATATAAAGCATATAAAGCATATAAAGCATATAAAGCATATAAAGCATATAAAGCATATAATAACATGCAAGCATAAAAGCTTCTTTGGATACTAGAGATAACGTAAGCACTTGGATTAAGAGTGTATCTAAATTATCTCGCTATTTGTTTACATCGTGTTTGACGTAAGGGACACACGATGGACCAGATGAACAAATTTATAATATATATAAAAAAATGCAGTATTTATGTGATCAAATTGCAAAATCCTAATAGTATATTTGACATTTGTTTATTTTTAAATCAACATCAATTGGAGTTTGACCGTGAAGATCGTTGCATTATATATTGAAATATTGGTCAATGTATACCGGAAACAAATATCCAGCATTGTTCTCATTCTCTTTTTAAACATTTCACAATACAAAGTTTCAAACTTCCCAGCGTGCCTTTCCTCAAAGATACCGAACACAAATACTTAGTCCGCGCGCCAGCCGTTGTCGTTTAATCTAGCTTCGAACGCAGTCCACAACTGTTGCAACTGATGGCGTCACTCACAAGCTCAAAAATTAACAGTCTTTAAGCTAAAAATATGGAAGATTTTTCATATGAGATTTTACACCTGTTCGTCCCGCGATTGAGGTTTGTGGAGATTGCACATGCAAGTGCGCACACTAACTGAGTCTGCGCAATCCATGTCATAAGTACATTAAATATAGTAATAAACAGCCTGGCCTGATGGCCGCCAGGGTTCAGTCTTGGAGGCGGCTCCTAACGGGGACCTTAGATGTCGGGATAAGATCCCTCATCAGAGCGATCAAGATCCCTCACAAGAGGAACCAAGGCTCCAAGCAAAAGGGATCTGGGCAAATACGACAAATTCTCATTGGGTCTTCACTTCTGTAATCTGAGTTGTTTCGCAATCCTTCATCCTCTCGGAACAACAGCAATGAAATTTCACTGAGAAAAAGTGGTCAATTTTACGAACAGTGACAACAATCCAAATCATGTGGCATCCTATACAAAATTAGAAATTGTCTTACCACTCCTGCTAAAAGGCTTTTGTACTATACTCTTATTCATCCTTTTCTCCCACTGTGTCAAATCCTTAACTTTTCCGCTGCAGTGTTTGTCTACAAAGCTTTGAATCATTTAACTAACATTGATAACAGCTTTTTCATTAGAAATAATCCTATGTATGATCTTCGCAACAATGCGGATTTTGCAAATCCCCCGAAATTCGTCAACACAGTCCCAACTATTTTTAAAATACAGAGCTGCTAAAACCTGGAATTCGATTACCATAGATATAAGGACTGGCACAAGTATTGCTACCTTTAAACGTAAACTAAAATTATACCTGTTTGAACTTGTACGTGCAGAAACTCTTGAATTGTAATTTACTTCTGCTATGCAATTTACCTTGTCAACTATATGTGCTTCAACATTTCATCTATAGATGCTTTCATTCTGTATATATATTTTTTCTCTCGCCTCACATGCTCAAATTCCCAATTATCCTGTTCACGTAGAAATCCGTCTATTTAGTGTACCCATCGATTATGACTCATTGAAATATTTCTTTCCTGTGTGCATATGTTAATAAGCCTTTCTAACTATGCAGTTAGTTTCAATTTGGTGCCATCGTACGCCAAACAATGTGTGAGTAATGTAATAGACAACCTCATGTCGGACATTTTCTGCTCTCAAGCTAAGTAAATGACAGTTGGAACAGTAAATAGTCATGATAAAGTAAACGTCGGTGATCAGATTTACTCTGCTTATTTTTTTGAAATTAATGGTCCAATGTAATGCTTGTATCTGTCTCGATATATTAAAAAGTGGAGAGTAGAGGATGTCCTCCAACAATGTCCGTCGGTTGGTCCTTACTCCTCAACCCTGGTTTTAAGTTAATATTAAATTCACCTAGGTAGCAAATGTTGTCTTCAGAACAGCTCACGCTAACGAAGACATGCATGGTACTCATCATCTGTGTATTATGATATTTCTGTTATTTTGTCAACATGTCATTATACCTAAATAAATTTTAAATCCTTTAAAACTTATATCCTTCAAAACAATGTGGTAATCAATCGTAACGTCTGCCTTTATCATGATCCCTCCGATGGGGATCTTAATCTTTCCTGTATTGACCCCACGGCAAAGATCTGTGTGTGCACAGGTCTTAACACTGACGCTGCCTTGCACTGAGCCACACGATCCCTGACTTGGGCTGATGGAGGCCATGGCACAGCCACAACCCTAGCAATGCCTAGCACTGTGCCACACTTTCGGACCTGGTCTGTTAGTGGCATGGCACAGCCAGAACACTAGAGCTTATAGCAGTGTGTCACACTCTCCGACCTGGTATGTTATAGCTGTCAGGCCCCAGCCATAACACTAGCAATTCCTTGCATAGCAGTGTACCGCTTCCTTCAGCCAGGTCTGTTTTAGCGGAAGGTACAGACACAATGCTATCGTTACATAGCAGTGTGCCGCTTCCTCCAGACTGGTCTGTTTTAGCGGAAGGTAGAGATACAATGCTATCGTTGCATAGCAGTGTGCCGCTTCCTCCAGACTGGTCTGTTTTAGCGGAAGGTAGAGAGAGATACAATGCTATCGTTGCATAGCAGTGTACCGCTTCCTTCAGCCAGGTCTGTTATAGCGGAAGGTACCGACACAATGCTATCGTTGCATAGCAGTGTGCCGCTTCCTCCAGCCTTGTCTGTTAGCTACTAGGGTACAGTCGAAACGCCAGCGCTGTACCACACCCTACAGCATGGACTACTTGCAGTCTGGGAAGGTCATAACGCTAACACTGTCCAGCGCTGTATAACACTCCTCAGCCTGGGCTGTTGGCAGTCAGGGTTCAGCCCTAACGCTATAGCTGCCTAGCAGCGTGTAACCCTAACCCTAACGCTGGACGATGCCAAGGAATATGACAGCCTCTCCATCATGATCTGGTAATAGCCTGGGTTCATCCCTAACCCTAACCCTGCCAGAGAAGTGTTCACTCTCCAGCCTGGTCCCGTAGTGGCAGGGATACAGTGCCCTTGTGCTGGCGTTGCGTAGTAAAGTGTTAAACTCTACAATTAGGTCAGATATCAGCAGGGCACAGATTCGTAACTCGTGCATTGCCTAGTAACGTATCGCTCTCAAACTTGGTCTGTTGGTGTCATGAGTAGAGGTCGCTGACACAGGCGCTCTCTAGCAATATGTCTGATAGCGGTAGGGGTACAGGTCCCTAACACTGAACACATCTAGCAACGCGCATAACTCTTCAGCCTGGTCTATTAGTGGCAGGGGTTGAGCTCCCTAACACTGAACACATCTAGCAACGTGCATAACTCTCCAGCTTGGTCTATTAGTGGCAGGGGTTAGGTTCCCTAACACTGATCACATCTAGCAACGTGCATAACTCTCCAGCCTGGTCTATCAGTGGCAGGGGTTAAGTTCCCTAACCCTGAACACATCTAGCAACGTGCATAACTCTTTAGCCTGGTCTATTAGTGGTAGGGGTACAGGTCCCTAACACTGAACACATCTAGCAACGTGTATAACTCTTTAGCCTGGTCAATTAGTGGTAGGGGTACAGGTCCCTAACACTGAACAAATCTAGCAACGTGCATAACTCTTTAGCCTGGTCTATTAGTGGTAGGGGTACAGGTCCTCAACACTGAACACATATAGCAACGTGCATAACTCTTTAGCCTGGTCTATTAGTGGTAGGGGTACAGGTCCCTAACACTGAACACATCTAGCAACGTGCATAACTCTTTAGCCTGGTCTATTAGTGGTAGGAGTACAGGTCCCTAACACTGAACACATCTAGCAACGGGCATAACTCTCCAGCCTGGTCTATTAGTGGCAGGGGTTAAGCTCCTTAACACTGAACACATCTAGCAACGTGCATAACTCTTTAGCCTGGTCTATTAGTGGTAGGGGTACAGGTCCCCAACGCTGAACACATATAGCAACGTGCATAACTCTTTAGCCTGGTCTATTAGTGGTGGGGTACAGGTCCCTAACACTGTACACATCTAGCAACGTGCATAAATCTTTAGCCTGGTCTATTAGTGGTAGGGGTACAGGTCCCTAACACTGAACACATCTAGCAACGTGCATAACTCTCCAGCCTGGTCTATTAGTGGCAGGGGTTAAGCTCCCTAACACTGAACACATCTAGTAACGGGCATAACTCTCCAGCCTGGTCTATTAGTGGCAGGGGTTAAGCTCCCTAACACTGAACACATCTAGTAACGTGCCTAACTCTTCAGCCTGGTCTATTAGTGGCAGGGGTTAAGCTCCCTAACACTGAACACATCTAGTAACGTGCATAACTCTTCAGCCTGGTCTATTAGTAGCAGGGGTTAAGCTCCCTAACACTGAACACATCTAGCAATGGGTCTAACTCTCCAGCCTGGTCTATTAGTGGCAGGGGTTAAGCTCCCTAACACTGAACACATCTAGTAACGTGCATAACTCTTCAGCCTGGTCTATTAGTGGCAGGGGTTAAGCGCCCTAGCGTTGGCGCTGTCAAGTAATAGGCTGGACTCTCCAACCTGGTCTGTTAGTGGCAGGGGTAGTGTTCTCTAAGGTTAGCGGTCAAGTAGCCTGTTAGTGGCAGGGGTAGTGTTCTTTAAGGTTAGCGGTCAAGTAGCCTGTTAGTGGCAGGGGTAGTGTTCTTTAAGGTTAGCGGTCAAGTAGCCTGTTAGTGGCAGGGGTAGTGTTCTTTAAGGTTAGCAGTCAAGTAGCCTGTTAGTGGCAGGGGTAGAGCTCCCTAACGCCGATGCCGTCTAGTAACGTACCGCAATCTCCAGCCTAGGCTGTAAGCGGCAAGGGTACGGCTGCCGTAAGCTTTCTGGTCGCGTCCGAGCCCTAACTCCAGCCGTGGCCTTGCTAATGAATACAGGAGCAACTCGGCACCAGCTCTGCTATAAATGGGCTCCGTGCAGTCGGCGCAGAAGAATCTAATCCCGACAACATGCGGGCCACGGGTCCGGATATGAATTTTCTGTTATGATGATTGGAATTTGTATCCGTCAAACGGAAAAACAAATCGTCAGTGATAATTTAGGGCGAAGAGGCGGAATTTGTCGATGATCTTGGAAATGAATATCTACTTTGATCGGTTGAAGGCATCTTGGAAATGAATATCTACTTTGATCGGTAGAAGGCATCTTGGAAATGAATATCTTCTTTGATCGGTAGGAGGCATCTTGGAAATGAATATCTACTTTGATCGGTAGAAGGCATCTTGGAAATGAATATCTACTTTGATCGGTAGAAGGCACTTGGAAATGAATATCTACTTTGATCGG
>SDVV010034140.1:0-11210 GCA_016164225.1 Gammarus roeselii
TACATGCACCTATACATGCACCTATACATGCACCTATACATGCACCTATACATGCACCTATACATGCACCTATACATGCACCTATACATGCACCTATACATGCACCTATACATGCACCTATACATGCACCTATACATGCACCTATACATGCACCTATACATGCACCTATACATGCACCTCTACATGCACCTATACATGCACCCAGTCGGATCCGAATAATGTTGGACATCCGCATCAACATTAACTTTCGAATAGTATCTTTGAAGCAAGCCCCGCATTCAAAATATCAGCTACCAGGCACAACAGGACAAATCTTTGTTGGGGTATGCGTTGAAAATGCACTTGTATGTGTAATCGGGAACGATGTACCCGATGATAATACATACATACCATATATTCAGGCAATTTTTTTTTTCGAATCAATTGATATAACATAACGGAGATGCAAGCAATACAGGAAATAAACCCGTTCAACACAAAACAACGAAGCTGTTTCAATTATTGTTACAGTAACAAATCGTACTCCGTCAACTTTATCATTATATAACTCGCTTAGTTCCTCTTCATTTGCTTCTGATGCATTCAGATCTTTCCAGTGCGAACTCAATCATATTTTCCTTTCATTTATTCTCTCGCACTCTCTCGCACTTTTTCATTTCTCAGTCTGTCTTAGGCGGTCTCTCATCTCTCCTTCCAACTGGTCAAATGGTGTTTTTTTATAGTGTATGCCCTCTTCTTAGAGCGTCCCTCTAATTAATAAGTATTATCTAATAGATTCCAACTTGAATGACTTAGATCAAAAATAATTTGATGTATAAAATAATAACATCCTCAAAAAAGAGCTTAAAAAAAATATTGGTCCTGTGACTTTTATCACAATTCGCAAGTTTTGCGAATTGGAGACAACGTTTAACCATTCAAACATTGCCGACATTAAATGACTTAGTATCCCGGAGCCTCTAATTTTAAAAAAGATGAAAATGTTATGCGCATTTTTTTTTTGGTAAATCTAAATATATTTTATATGCTTCCCGTTTTTGTAAACATAATACCTCAATTATGTTTCCATACCTTCAAACGCTTGGAAATGTTTAACTGAGTGTTTATTTCTGCTCTGGTACTCAAATACACTTTAATTTGGAATCAACTGATAAGGGAAAATATGTCTAAGCCATTTATCTTACTGTACACACCATTCACATTAATTTCGAGGTATTTCAAGATATATTATAATTAATTCATCTATGCAGCGTTGTTCATTTCCTCGCCAAAAGAGCTGAGTGAGCGAAGGACGGTGGACGCCTGTTATCTACAGGCTGTTTGGGCGCAGAAAAATAAATAAAGCACGCGTCAAGGATACACACACTTTTCGGAGTATTTTTTACTGCCTCATTTTTTTGGGTCCAGTTTATTATGCAGTAAATAATTCTGGCATTTTCACGAGTGATATTTTGAACATTTTTACCGCTGCTGGTTCTTAAGAGGACTTTTCCAGTCTTGGGAACACATTATGACCCGTATATAAGGGCCAGCGAAGGGAAGAACGAGGCTTAATTTGGCCGCAGCTTCGCCGCTAACAAAACACGTGTCTCGCGTACAGCGTCTCTGAGGCTGGGCAGGGCTCGCGTACAGCGTCTCTGAGGCTGGGCAGGGCTTGCGTACAGCGTCTCTGAGGCTGGGCAGGGCTCGCGTACAGCGTCTCTGAGGCTGGGCAGGGCTCGCGTACAGCGTCTCTGAGGCTGGGCATGGCTCGCGTACAGCGTCTCTGAGGCTGGGCAGGGCTCGCGTACAGCGTCTCTGAGGCTGGGCAGGGCTCGCGCACAGCGCCTTTGAGGTTGGTCAGGGCTTACGTACAGCGTCTGAGAGGCGGGACATTGCTTGTGGTAACGTCTTTTGGTCACACTTTTATTGTAGTGGTTTACACTAGCAAATTATAACAACAACTTTCAGGTGTTGAAATAAGCGGGTAATTCACTGAACATGACACCTGTCCATTGGCAGGCATGTGATCACAATAGATAGCGTTCTATATATATTAAGGAAGCATGTAATAAAAAATAGGCCGCAGTAAATTTAGTATCATCAGGTGGTTACCTATGGAGCTGCTATTTCATACAGCTGCACGCAAAACCGTTACTGTCATAACAGCGAACTATTTTGTGAACTCGCGATATGCCTGCCTTAACAAACAATGAAAACAATTCAGCTTATTTTTATCGTCCATTATTTTCAAGCAAGGAATGTTTGTATAGCTTCAGCCGCTACTGGCATAACGGCTAATTGCCGAATGGCCCAAAGTATGCAAGAAATCACTACTGATGCGTCTAAACTTGTTTGGCGAACCTTGACTTAGGCGCTGGATTCGTCCCTATGAAGATCACATCGACGGGCGTATAGGGCGAATTCCCAATTGAAATACCTATGTTCCACCCCGGACGTGTTGTATTTACTTTCAATTTGGACCAAACGTGGTCTGACCTAACCTAACTTAAAATATGAACATTCATCTTGGCCTAACCTAACCTAACTCAATTCAACGTGAAAACAGAAGCAAAATTTTGTAATTGGGTTCAATTCCAGAGAACCTCCGTGAAACAGGGGAATAACCTATTAAATTCTCCTGCCTGAATCAACACTTGGAGACAGTATTTACCAGCTGGAAGGAAAAATGAGAGAGCACCGAAGACAGACTGAGAAATTACAGAACACCGAAGACAGAATGAGAAATTAAAGAGCACCGAAGACAGAATGAGATATTAAAGAGCACCGAAGACAGAATGAGATATTAAAGAGCACCGAAGACAGACCGAGAAATTAAAGAACACCGAAGACAGACTGAGAAATTAAAGAACACCGAAGACAGACTGAGAAATTCAAGAACACCGAAGACAGACTGAGAAATTCAAGAACACTGAAGACAGACTGAAAAATGAGAAAGAGCGAGACAACAAAGATGTGCGTTAACGAAGTGGGCGCCAGGTTAATGTTGCTCCCAACAAAAGGATCAGTGGTCGATAAGTGATGTAAAAGAAATGAGCGCCAAAGCTAACATTAAAACGGTTGTGTGTAAGCCACGTGGCTGTAGATCGCTGTTAGCGTTGAAGAAGTTAGCGCTTAAATGAGTAGCCGTTATTGAATGCAGCTATCACCAACCTGTGGCGTATGCGAAGTCGCTCACTTCCCACGTAGCCATTACGCAAGGTGGCTAAAGTATTTGAAGATTTAAAAGACCCTCCCGTATCATCAGACAGACAAATGTGACAGTTCGATAGAAATTGGATAGCGGTGGAGGTATTTTTATCATTTTCAAACATTATGCGATGGAGATATTTTTATCATTTTCGAACATTATGTTTTGAAAAATCCAAATATGCGATGGTTAGTATTTTATCTACTGTGTTGTAAAATGAGGGAAGCTCTTTAACTTTGAAGAATAGTATATTAGCATTTCGTGTATATACAGCATATACATGAAATGCTAATTTCTATTCATCCCGTCCTAAATACACGTACATGATACATGTAGAAGAAGGGACAAAAAATAAAACGATATCTATATAAATAGTAATAAATTGTGGCCGAGGCGAATAAATGTGTAGTTATTTTGCTCAATGACCAGTAATGTCATGATTATTTGATAGGTCACATAATTGAGCACTCGGTAGCTATAACAGTTTCAGGTGAGCCCTGGTGTGGTACTATTCCATTAACTGAGAAAAAACACTCCTCTGACTAAAATAATTATAAATGTATATATACTTGTATGCCACAAAGTTACTACAAACAAATCACGAGAGGGAATAAGAAAAGATAATAAACGTCTGTTCAAAATTGCTGATTCTATAGAAGTTTAGTCTGAAATTAGAACTTCAATGCCCTTTTTCCACCATGTAGGTACATACATTCCACCATGTAGGCACATACATTCCATCATGTAGGCACGTACATTTCATCATGTAGGCACATACATTTGTTCACACAATGTATGTTGGGTCTATTAATGAGACATGCAAATTTTTGTTATTAATAAATAATTGTTTCTGCTGCTTTTTGTCGTAGAAAAACACATGACCACATCTGGTCTCACAGCCTCGCTCGAAGAACTCAGGCAGGATAGAAACATTCATTTTGAACCTGCACAGTCCAAGCAATCAGTACTCGCGTCGTTGACAGTTAGTCAACAATTATCAAGTACGATGTAGGCCATGCACAGCGAATCTGTGTCAATGTTATAGTTGGATCGGTGATCAATTTAATTGAATGATTCACAAAGTACGGATTCAACAAAATTAGGATGTTGTTGTTGCAACAACAATCAAAACATGTTGTTGTTGCACAACAACATGTTCCCAACATATTATTTTTCTGGAATATTTTTCTACCATACAATTTCTTCTTGAACATACCGGTTGAACATCACATAACAAACCAGCTGTTTCGAATGTATCGTTTGCAACGAAATAATACAAAATATCAGGTAATATTATTGAATATATTATTTTCCAATATCAACGACGTAAACAATTTATTACAAGAAACCGTTCTAACCAGAGCAAGGGAAATTTTTAGAGTAAAAAACATGAAAGTACGGCCTCTTTAGGAACATCAATGAATGACCTCTTTAGAAACATGAGAGAATAGCCTCTTTGGGAACATGAAGGAATGACCTCTTTAGAAGCATGGAAGAATGGCTATCTTTAGAAATATGAAAGAAATGCCTCTTTAGAAACATGAGTGAATGGCCTCTTTAGAAACATGATAGATTGGCTACTTTTGAAAAGTGAAAGAAGGGTTTCTTTAAAAACACGACTAAATGACCTCTTCTGAAACATGAAAAATGGTCAATCTATAAACATGAAAGAATTAACTCTTTATAAACATGAAAGAATGACCTCATTTGAAACATGAAAGTATAGCCTCTTTAGAAACACGGAAGTATGGCCTCTTTTGAAACATGCAAGAAAGGCCTCCTTAGAACATGAAAGAATGGCCGCTTTAGAAACATGCAAGAATGAACTCCTTAGAAACATGACTGGATGGCTTCTTAAGAAACATGAAAGAATGGCCACTTCTTAAAAATGGAAAAATTGCCTCTTTAAAAACATGATAGAGTAGCCTCTTTAGTCTTATGAAACAATAGCCTCTTCAGAAACATGAAAGAATAACCTCTCTAGAAACATGACTGAATGGCCTCTTTAGAAACATGAAAAAATTGTCAAAAACCTCATTAGTCATTAAAAGTGTTGGTACAGTCTAAAACATTGCTATTAATGTGGTGGTGTACATGAATTTAATGTGAAATGAATTGAAATCGATGTACTATGAAGTTATCCAGCGGATCAATCGCAGCGGCCGATGCTCATACGTCTGGCAACGCGGTTACTGATTGTGACGTCACTCATTACCCTGGACGAGTACCAAAAACTTACCCCCAAGATGCTGCAGAGTTATATTCGGGCAATTTTTAAAAAATATCAAAGGTCAAAATCCTAGATAGTTACTGAAAGTGTTGATACAGTCATGCACACTTTTACTTTTATCAGGTGTACGGGAATGTTAATTGAAACGCACTGAAAGTGTTATACGTAGCTACATGGTATTGAAGCCTTTTAAGTGATCGATCACAACGACCACATCTCACGCGTCTGGAAACACTTTTGCTACATGTGATAACACAGTTTTTACCATATAAACAACGAGAAGTAAGGGCAGAATTTTAGAGGGGTTTTCCCAAAGGGGTTTCACTATATTCTTAGCTAGATATCATTATTGAGAAAATCATGTTCATCAGCCAAACCACAGGTAGATACATTTAATTTGAAATGACGCAGATGACCATTGAAGGCCCCCTGACCCTCAGCATTTTCGTTTCACGGATCATTTTGGATAATCTCACAGTTTGATGATCTTTTTGTATTGTTCTTGGTGATTTGAAATATTATTAGCAGGTGGTCATGAGAACAGTAATAGTCTTATTGATTCAATGTCAACCCAAAGCCCGTGATACTAGGGTACTATGCCAGTACTTTCTATCTATCAACTTTGTACCTGTCACAGTTGAGTCAACAAAAGAAGTGCAATGAGGCCGAATTATTATGGTATTTTCCCCGTCATTCTGTCCGGGAACAGAGGCAGCGCCTCACTGACTGATGAATATTCAGGGCGTTACACCGACGAACTTTTAAAGAGTTCTTCACTTCGCGTCAAAGGAAGACCAATGGAGGCTTCCTTCTGTAGGGACACGTCAATAGAGCGGGCAAGTGCGTGCTTGTATGAATGACTACAGATAAAACGAAAATAACCGCTGATAAAAGCATGGTGTATGAATATATTTATGTATCCGTGAAGTCGCAGAAGTGGAGGTCATTTGTAAAGCAAATGCGGGATATCAGGATGGTCTCGTTAGCTAGAGTGAGGCAGCGTTGGTCTCATCACCTGTGATATGAAAATGTAATCAAGTATAAAAAGATAGGTCATTCCGGCCTCTCTAGCTCACTTGCCATGCAGGGTGGATAGATCTTGTGAATCGACAATGGGCAGTTTACCTAGTAAAACGATGAATACAGAGAGCATGCTGCACAAACCTCATACAAAAGCTAGAAATATATGTGCGTACACTACTGCACACCTCCACTGAAAAATCCTCTTTGGTGACCAGCCGTAGACTCTCGCTTCCTACCGCACGACGGTTCTTTCGCAACTCTTATTCTATGAGCGTGTTGCCATACCCTTCAGTTCAGGGACGATAGTTCAAAGTTCGGGGGACTGCGCAGATACATAGGACCCCGGTTCAGAGTGAAGGTCGCCACTACACCTTATCTATTCTAAATCTAGACTGCAGCCCACACAACATCAACTCAAGAAACGACAAATTCTTCAAGACAGCCATGATGTAGCTATCCAAGGGTGGCCAGCTTCATCAAGAAAGGTGTGTCGAACAGCTAGCAGCCAGATCATGAGCAGGCTCGGATTAACCGACTTTAAAACGTATAGCTGGTTTCCAAATAATAAGCCACTTGTTTAACTTCTAACAATATTTGACTGCATTTCTGTTGGGTAACAATAGTCCAGTGTTTGAGCGCTAATGTAACAGTGCATAAAAGAGATAATACATTCCGGCCACTCCTGCCTTACTCGCCATGCAGAGGGTGGTAGGCCTTGTGAATCTACAATGGGCAGTTACCCAACGAGACGATGAATACAGACAGCAGGCTACACAAAAAAAAATATTTAGCAGGTAGTAAGATATCATGTACACTACTACAAAATGACCAGTCAGCAAGGGCGGCCAGCTTCAGTGTCATCTACAGTTAACAGAGAGAAAGAGCTTCATAGATGCGGTTTCTAATGACATGGAGTCACCAATAAGGAAGGATGTCCAGCTGTTCAGTCATATTTAGTGTAATGGAAAAAAAAATCGATTGAAACGGTGTCAGCGCGGCATCAGTCACCCATTGGTGAAGATGTCAGTTAGTAGATTTATAATAAATAAAGAAATAAGTAAAATAAAAAAGTTTGATCACACACAAATGGTATGATATTCTGTTGGAACAATATATTTATGTATAGTAAATCTAGAATAGGAAAAATGTCAAGCTGAGAACTTATGACTGAGATATTGGAGCTGTGTACGAGCGGTAGGGAGGCATCTTAGCTTCCTGGCTGAACATACGAACACGACTCTTGCCAAAAAATGTCACGACGAGAAAGCTAACAGGGTAAGTTTTAATGTACACAATAAATATGCACTGTATCCTGTTGACATAAGGTATTGCGATCTTATATACATATAAATTAGTTAGAGTGAGAATTGCTAATTCAGCTGTAAGCCAAATTCATGGGGTAGCAACGAGTACGACAGCATTAATGGGTCTATGTGAGACAGAGTCACTCACAAAACAAAACAAAACAGAGAAAATGTCATCATTATTATAGAAAATAAAACAAAAAACCTTTTTTCGTACACGAGCGGCGTGTTATTCTCGTGGAACAATAAGCTCTCCGTAACGTGTCACGACGAAGGAGCTATCAAGGTAGGTTTGATGTACACAACAAGTATGCATTATATCCTGATGAAATTAGGTGTTTCTATTTAACATGGGAATATTTTACATAGTAATTAGTATGAATTCCTTATTCAGACCAACAGCCTAATTAATTGAATAGCAAAGAATGCGACGGTACGGGAAGGGGGTTTATGTGAGGTAGAGAACCCCTGGCATAACAAACAAACAAGAAAAAATGCAGTCATACACAAACCAGTGTGGTATTTTTGTGGCACGGTAACAGAGTACACACTTATGCACAGAGAAACATATATATCTAGATTACGTAAAAAAACATTACATACGTATGGACTATTCGCGTGGAATGTTAATTGAACAATAAGATAAAAAAATATGTACAATCAATCTGGAGTGCGTGTAATGATGAGCGGGGGCCATCAGGTCGGATTGGGTGACAATACAGAGTCCATCACTGCGTGTAGGCAGTCTTGATTCATATCATCCGCCAAAAACGTGTGTCAAAGGATGTTGGTGTGTGGATGGGCCATGTGAGTTGGGGAGCTCATATACAGATGGAATGGTATTATTGTATCGTCATAAGTCTATGCATAGATATACACACATTTAAGATACATAAGAGGATGGGTACACAAATTTCGAGTACATTTGATGGTGGGTTAGGACCTTATAGCGTTCGTCACATCGTGTAACCGACTATATGAACTCGTGAGTGACCAGTAGCGAACACCTCACTTTTAGCTGAACATAAGTACCAGCCCTTCCGCAACATGACGAGAAACCGGAGAAGTAACCGAATATATTCAAAGTACGTCATAAATATGCGGTTCATCCTGATGACACAGCATTTCGATCGGACTTTGTTTTTAAGACGTAGTTTGTTTATTATCTGCCTGATTCGTTGGAGTAAAGGTTGTTTGGTTATGTGTGGGTGTGAGTTAGACAGTCTCCGCCTTGCGTGCATGTGTGATCCGGACCGGGCCGTTATCCGTGACGTTAAATTACTCGCTTTGTGGGAATGCGAAAACAGTGATAATGAGTCCCATTATATAATTCACTATCAGGGTTAAAACAGAGCAGAGAAAACTGTTGCGCTGAGAGGAGAGTGCGGGAATGGTTCAATGAAGTTACGCTATCCAATGCTCGTTTGTCCTCATAGGCAAAGAAAATGTATTTTTGGATCAGAACAATATGAAGTCAATAGGGACAGAGCCAAAGCCTTCTAGAGGGCCCTGACAGAGCACGCTGAGGAGAAATTTCAAGATTCGGCAACAGTGCAGCCATGTTTGACTTGGCAGTTACTATTTGTTCGAAGACAGATACAAAGAGAGATCAGAGAAACATAGTATGTGAGGTTATGTTTGTGTTTTGTTGACAGGGTGATAGTGTTGATGCTCTGAGCGAGCTGGAAAATATAGTTTCACGTTACCAGTTTCGGGTTAATCGTCATCGATTGTTTAATTCTGTCTGCCCCTGTCTGTGGGCAAGCAATAGAGTTGTACATCTCTGCTTGAAAGAAGATACGGTTGCGCAATTCTGAATGTCAGCTGGTAGCTTGTTGAAACTCTTTGGACCAGAAATAGTGAAAGCTTAAACCCCAATCTCTGTTCTTCTGAACTTTGTGTCGATATTAGTTACATTCCGTGTTGATCGTTGATGGGCCGTTTTTCGAGTTGTCAACACCACCGTTTGAACAGGAATGCTTGTTCTGAATTTAAAAAAACTCGTATTGCTTCGCTCAGCTCTAGTCGTTCCTGGATGTTCGGCCATCCAAGTTTCTTTAGAATTGGTGTCGCGTGATCGCTCTTTCTAATGTTCTAATCGTGAGCTAATTTTGAGGTGAAGTTTATGCTTCGTTGAATGTCTGAGAGTAAAGTTTTCGTGCACTTACCCATATGGTAGGGCAGAAGTTTCAATGTGAAAACAAAATCAGAGCATCGATAACAAGAAGTCTGGACTTGAAGTAGAGTTAGAGCAGAACTTATCAACATGATGTCCAAAAGGTAGAATATGGATCGAGCCACACTCCCAGACTTTTGACTCTGTTGTCAAGAGGGATTTTGACGCCCATACAATGGTATTCTGTTCCATAGCTCTTGCTTCAGTGAATCTCGCGGGTAGTTTTTTGTTTGTTCGGATAACTGGTATCCGTTTTGCTTCGCGTACTGTGATCAAGCAGCTTATTTCCTGTTGGTCGGCAAGTAACTCACAAACGTTGGTGCTTATGACAGAAGATCGATTGTGCATAGTTATCAGATCGAGCAATGAGCAATTGTCTCTTATGATTTTAGTTGGCTCATCAGTGAGCTGTTCAAGTTTTTATCTTTTAATTATTGGGCCAAATTTATTGGGTTTCAATTGATCGTCATTGAAAACTTCTAAGACGTACATGTTCTTCTTCAAAGTAGCTGATGTCTGGAGATTGGATTCTATGGGACTGATTGACTGGTTGCTGGCTTTGGGTGGCCTGTAAGTGGCTCCGACAATAAAATATTCAGTCTTTCTTACATGGACGGTTATCCAAACATCGTCAACTTCGTCTCCACATCCAACCGCTTTCAATGTCCTGGCTGTATACCCATTTCTGGCATAGATACAGACACCGCCTCCTCTTTAACCTCGGTCTTCTCTTATAGACAGTTAACAAGTAGCAAGCTTCATTGATAACTGAATTTCACATGCTGATGACGACTCACTGCACTCCTGGCCCAAGATACTTAATATGTGATACGAGCAATTAATACTAAATGACATTCAATTAAAAACTAAGACAATGGGCAAGGGATACTTCAATTTGACATCTACTCACACGATTAACTGTTCGTTATCTTAATTAATTACTTCTACACCGATTAAACAACCAGTGAGTTGCCGATGAAAGGCTGGCAATAATTGGATATTCGAATATGGAGTTTATCAATTCTTCTGCAATACACTACACTGCCTAGTGTGGCCTCGAGGATCGTGTGTACACTACACTGACTAGTGTGGCCTCGAGGATCGTGTGTACACTACACTGCCTAGTGTGGCCTCGAGGATCGTGTGTACACTACACTGACTAGTGTGGCCTCGAAGATCGTGTGTACATTACACTGCCTAGTGTGGCCTCGAGGATCGTGTGTACACTACACTGACTAGTGTGGCCTCGAGGATCGTGTGTACATTACACTGACTAGTGTGGCCTCG
>SDVV010034141.1:0-11210 GCA_016164225.1 Gammarus roeselii
GGGAAGCGATTTGTTTTTGCGATAGAGACGGCTAGTTTGAGTGCACGAAGCTCCGCAGAGAACACAGAGGCCTCTTGTGGGAGGGTGGCCGAGAGTGGGGTGTCCCCGCACACAGCGGCGGCTCCCACTCCGTCCGCGGTTTTGGAGCCGTCAGTGTATATGTGGCGGTGCTCTAAATATTCTTCCTCGAGAAGTCTTAGGAATTCCTGCCGGTACGCGTCGGTTGGAGTAGTTGCTTTAGGGTAAATTTGCAGGTCTAGGTTGACCGGTGGTGGGTTGATCATCCATGTTGGTGTGTTAATTTGAAGGATTCGATAGGAAAATGAAGGCTTAGTAGCTTTTCGATTGATGTTGAGCGAGGTCAGCAGGTTGTCCACGCGTAGGGAAAATGGTGGGCATATATTCTTCTTAGCCGCAAAAAGGCGCTTATCAGATATGTTAGAGATGTAGCTGATTGCTGGGTTGTTGATAAGACTTCTAAAACAACAGGGATGGTGAAGATGTTTGAGGACAGAGTGGATTCGCGTGTTCTGAGATGGTTCGGGCACATGGAGAGGATGGATGAAGTAGATTAGATTAGAGTGACGAGGCTTTCTAGCGCGCTGGAGTCATCGTCCTTCTGGCGACGAATGTCAAACCAGCAAACAGTGCTGCATCAAGTTAGTCTTTGCTTTTCTTCTTTTTCAATGTTTGAGTTAAGGTATACTACTGAGCAACGGCAAAGTTCTTTGCGCGGCGAACGTTTATCGTATGTACGGGTGCCACAGGAGGAACAGGAACTCCTCAGGTGCTGAGGCCATATGGTCCCAGCACTCACCTGATGGCAGTAAGGAGGAATAACACACTTCCTACCCTGCTTCAGAGCCCCAAGGATCCGCAGTAGTCCTTGAGGTGCGGGCTACGCGCTCCAACACCTGCTGAGAGGGAGGATGAAGAAGAGACAGAAAACGGGGATCCCATGCATGAGATCTCCACTAGGTGTAGGGAATTTCACGCATGAGAACAGCAAGAATGGAAAAAAGGAATAGTCGTATAAAAAGGTTGCATGAAAGAAAGAGCGCAATTTGGCTGTTATTTGCCACCCATAAGAAGAATAGTTAGAACCGGTGTGTGAATGTTTGAGTGTGTGTGTCTGTGTGTGCGTGCGTGTGTATGTGTGTGCGTTTGTGTGCAGTGACTATTAGGAGAGTAGTTAAGAAGGAGTCTGAGACAAGTTTAAGGAAATTTGAACTAAACATAAGATGCAAATGAGGTAAATAAAAAGTCAAGCAAATCTGGATGGGGGTGAAAAGGAGAGATAGAAAAGGGTGAAGAAGAGGAGAGTTTGAAGGGAAATAAGGGTGTTCACCCCCCCGGTTGGGCCGTGACTCCGTGCGGCTCGTGAACCTAACAGATACCTAGGGGGGGATGGATGAAGTAAGATTGGCGAAAAGGGTGATAAATGCGGAGGCGAGTGGTCGCAGGCCTAAAGGTAGACCGAAGTTTGGGTTGATGGATGGTGTGAAGCAGGCGTTAGGAAAGAGAGACATGAATGTGGAAGTAGCGAGAGAGCGTGCAATGAACGGCGTGAGTGGAGGATGGTTGTGATTGGTTGACTTTGACGCTGCTCTGATGTGCTTTCCCGCCCTTGGCATCCCGTTGTCGGGATGGTCGTGAGTGGGGGGGCCCGGCCATTATGACGCGGCGGGGGTAAACTAGTGAAAACTGTCGGGCCCTGCTGCTGACAACGAATCCTCGGACTGCACTCGGGACCCTGAGTGCGTCTTGCGGGGTTACCGGCAGGACCCTTTAGCACGAAAGGGCTAAGTTGTGTGAGTGTGAGCGTATGAGGGAGTGAGGTGCGCTTTGTCGTCGGACACCCCCCTTTCTGGGGGAAGCGGACTTGTGTCTGTATCTGTATAACTGTCACAAACAGAATTGAGTCTGATCGTGATCAGTTCGGCGCTGCTCTCAGCCTTGTTTCGGCAAAGTTCTCTCTCAAAACTGACTCGATTGTTAATAACTTTATGAGACATTAAAACTGCAAGTAATCAAGTATTTTCTGATTTCAAAAGTGAAATCGTTGTTGTTCAGCTTTGCCAAGACTACTTCTGCAGTGAAGGCACCATAACCGGCAACCAGCCCGAAGGCCCGGATACTCACAGAGATTCATGTTTCGGAATATTACGACCTGGTGCAGACCTCTCTGTTAAATCTACACCTCCGAAGAAGTTGATGCAGTTTCACATGTGTTCTTACAGATCACGCACCGACTTGATATTAGGATCGAGCCTGCCGTGTACAATGGCTGGGCTATCTCTCCGTGGGCTTCAGTCCAGAAGTGATACTAGTCGGACTTTCAGTTTAGTTGCTTGTACTATCCTTAAGATCCACCCTCACTTGGTACAGATGGGAGCGAAGGGCTGTTGCATTTGTGTCTTTTCGCCGGGCAGCCTAGAAGAGAATGACTAGTGGACGATGAGGATTATTTTCAAAGTGGCTATTTTCATGGTTGCAACTCAGCGAGGCTCAACATCACGACATGCCCTGCTCGCCGAGAAGGCTGAAGCAATATGGCCAGTAGATATTGTGACTAACACTGAGGGTGTTTTGTCTTTATGGAGTGGACGGAAATCTGTTGAAAACGGTTCAGAGTTTCTATGTAGGCAGCAGAGCATGTTTCAGAGTGGGAAGCGAGACGATGAGTGCTTGGTTCAGCGAAAGAAGAACCGAGACGAAGCTGCGTTATGTCTTCCTGGCTGTTCAATCTCTACATGGATGGTGGTCAGGAAGGTGAATGCGAGTGTATTGGGTCGTGGCTTAGAGCTGTTGGGAGCGACTGGGCGGAGTTGGCTGTTGAGTTAATGCTGATTACGGATGATACCGCACTGGTGTCGGACTCGGAAGAGAAGTTGTCTAGGCTAGTGTCGGAGTTGGGCTAAGTGTGCTAGAGGAGGAAGTTGCGGGCTTACGAAGGTAAGAGTAAAGTTATGAGAGGTTCGAGGTATGTCGATGCGAGTAGAAACAGTGTCTTCCTAAATGGAGAGTTATTGAAGGAAGTTCAGTGTCTCAAGTACTTGGGCTACTGGAACACGGCAATAGCAAACCAGTTTTACTGTCGGATCCTGCTGCTGACACTGACGGGCCGAACTCCTGGCACAGAATGTGTTTCGGGGTCTGTCCGTCCGGATCCTTTGACGCAAAAGGGATGAGTTTCTTTGGATGTGAGCGTATGAGAAGAGTGTGAGGTGCGCCTTGCAGTCGGTCAGCCTCTTTCTGGGGTATTTGGCCTTGTGTCTGTGTCTGTACTACGAGGCACTTTCAGTTGACGATACGCCTAAGAGTCATCCATCATCAGTAGGGCTCAGTGCCCTAGTAGCTACCCAGGCTAGCTCTTAGGCTTGGGCACATAATCAAGTTTCTAATGGAATTATCCCACCTTCCTTTGCCCACGAAAATGTATCCGTCTCAAGTTTGATCAGAAATTGTGCAGCAAAAGTAGATTCTTGGGAAGTGGATGACTGGCTTCGCTCCTACGTCCCCTCAGCCAACAGACATCACCATCCGACCTTTCGGCTAAGCGGCATGCGGGGACATGCGGGTCACCGCGTGACCTGCTACAACGTGGTGTGGCTACAAATTTATACAATGTAGCCCCTACACCACAAACCAGTCGCAGCCCGGAATCGGCT
Organism: Gammarus roeselii; assembly: GCA_016164225.1. Taxonomy (NCBI): domain Eukaryota; kingdom Metazoa; phylum Arthropoda; class Malacostraca; order Amphipoda; family Gammaridae; genus Gammarus; species Gammarus roeselii. The sequence goes on from SDVV010034141.1 coordinate 3,672, forward strand.
GCAGCGTAGGTGTTTTGCTGGGCATCCCCCAAATTGGAATAGTGCCGAAGAAATAGCGGATGTTTTGTCTATTGAGTGCTATGAGGAGCGTGCTCAAGATAAGAAAGGAGACACGTTATAAGGATGTTCAACAATCAGAAGTTCAAATCTCAGCTTTGCTGCGCTAGTGTCTGTATCTCAGCTCTACGGAGCTCTACGGAGCTACTGTCTGTATCTCAGCTCTACGGAGCTAGTGTCTGTATCTGTAAGGATAAAGTGTAATTAGGAAGGGGTTGTGAAGAAGAGATAGTGGAGGGTGAATAGCAGATCTGAATAGAGTGACAAAGCTTTCTAGTGTACTGGAGGGTGAAGAGTGGAGGAATTTAAAAAGAAATAAGATATTCGACCCCCTCGGTTGGACCGCGACTCCGTGCGGCATTCAACAAGTCAGTTACCAAAGGAGAAGGTGGGGAGCGGAGGCAATCGGCAATCAAGTTACTTTACGCCGGAGTTAGCTAAAGGAGAAAGTACACTATTTGCGGTAAAAAGCATTAAGTGAATTTGAAAACCGCAAATACCGTGAAAAATGATAAAATCTCACTCAGGTTCCGTTAGCAGACGCACGTACTAACGGACAGTGCAAATCTCGCTCAGGTTCCGTTAGCAGACGCACGTACTAACGGACAGTGCAAATCTCGCTCAGGTTCCGTTAGCAGACGCACGTACTAACGGACAGTGCAAATCTCGTTCAGGTTCCGTTAGCAGACGCACGTACTAACGGACAGTGCAAATCTCGCTCAGGTTCCGTTAGCAGACGCACGTACTAACGGACAGTGCAAACCTCGCTCAGGTTCCGTTAGCAGACGCACGTACTAACGGACAGTGAAAGGATACTTGGATAGATTCGAGTGCCAAGGCTTTCTAGTGCAATGGAGTCAATGTCTTTCTGGCACCGTGCAAGGATACTATAATACAAAGTTAGTAAGAACGGAAACTTGAATGGATGCAGGTGAGCAATGCACATGAAGTAGTCAGCTAAATATCCCTGCCTCTCAAAACCAGTTGCGTATTCATGATACAGTATTATAACCGTTCTTCATTTAACAGGTAGCCATGCGATATTAACAATTACCAAACAGAGATTCGAGTAGAATAATGGCTCTGGCACGTGCTAACTTCAAACAAAGACATACAGAGAATAATTCAATGAAACAATGTGCCTATCAATATTGATACAATCCGTATCGATCGCGGGTCAGTATTCGATATGGAATCATGAAGGCTGCAGCGAGTTTTTCTCTATAAGCACGCAGACATGTTGTGGTTGAGTTAGAGCAATTACTTGAGTTCATTCTACCAGCCTTTACCGGTTCTCACACATCATTTTATGCCTTCAGAATAAAGTTCAGCAAATCAGTTCAATAACGTGTCTTAAATTTTTACCCACATTTGTTTCAAGTTGACTATTCGAGTCCAATATTGTGCAACACGATTGTAATTAGTATACAAGTATATTTTACAAAATAACTATATATGTTTCTAGTCTCTGGTTCACTCTCCTTTCCTAAAGAAAATAAATTTAATTCCATGCAATAATATTTTTAATCCACAAATTTTTTCCTCCATGGCACATAAGAATATTTTTGGCAAATATCAACTCTTTAATGTAAAATTTCCCCAGTGCACGCCTGTCAGGTAAGGCTGGCGTTCTGTGTGAAAGTTGAGTTCGACACTCAAATATTTTCCAGCATAAGTTACATTAGTACGTTATAAGAGATTTAATAATTATACAGTAGCAAAGTGGCATTTGATTCCGATTTGATCAATAATGGTATCTGTACAGCATCTAAAAAAATTCTGAGCGGGTAACGAATTTCAATTAAGGTTAAATATGTGAGGACAAATGTCTAGTCAGTCCTTGGTGCTGAATGTGATTTTCAATTGTTCGGGAAAGTAGGAGCCGTTATTGAACAGTCTGTGTTGGTCAAATTGGGAAACCCGTTTCTTTCTTGCATTTATTGAAGTTTCGTCGGGTTGGAGAGGCGTCCAGGTGATCATCGGAGGTTAAAGCGCTTGCGTAGGTTTCGGAGTTTTATTGGTTAGTCGGTTTATCAAAAGTTCGTAAAATAGGAGAGCCAGAATTACGACTCAGTCCTCGAGTTATGAGACGTTCATCGACTGTACTGGAGGACGTGGTGGTCTTCTTTATCTTACTCGGAAAGGCCCATCACTTTGTTTAGGGCATATTGCAGTTCATGAATGCTCGTTGCCAACTTCATGATGCGATCATTGGTTCCGTCATCTCCGGCAGTGGAAACATCCTGGAGAAGCCCGGGCAAGTTGCTTTGGTAATTCTTGTCCTGAGTGCTCCAGAGAGGCTTGTTCCTGTCCATCATTGGGAACCTCGGTTCTTGCCAGGGGACTGGGTGGCATATGGTAGAACCTCCTTCTTGGTATAGAATGGTGGCTTTCGACACCTAGCTGATTTCGGTGGCTCCTTGATCAGCCTTACCCAGTTAATATTCAGTTTGCCCAATAAATAATGGCCAAACTTATGTGCAGTTTCAGGTCACAGCACAAACATGGGACCCACATGTGCTAAATAATCGATTCTCTGAAAAGAACAGTTATTAAGTAGCACGGGAACGATAAAATGCACACCCCCGCAGTGAAGTATGACATCCCTACCACATTTGGGCATCATCAACTCTATCAGTAGGTATCACTGACAGCAAAATAATAGCAAACTAAGTGAAGTATGACATCCCTACCACATTTGGGCATCATTAACTCACAGCAGTAGATATTACTGACAGCTAAATAATAGCATACTAAGTGAAGTATGACATCCCTACCACATTTGGGCATCATTAACTCCCATCAGTAGATATCATTGACAGCTCAATAATGGCATACTAAGTGAAGTATGACATCCCTACCACATTTGGGCATCATTAACTCCCATCAGTAGATATCACTGACAGCTCAATAATGGCATACTAAGTGAAGTATGACATCCCTACTACATTTGAGCATCATTAACTCACAGCAGTAGATATCACTGACAGCTCAATAATGGCATACTAATTCAAGATTAGATCTAAGTGCCAACATACTGATTCAAGGCAATGAGCTATTTTTTTTCATGTAATGGAATACCGATAGCTCCTTGCTATTCATCAAACCTTCCGTTCATCACAGTAATCGACGGTGAAGAGCGGGATTCAACACTTTTAATCTATGGAGACAGTAGTGCATAATAACAAAGAAAAACAGTTACGGGGAAACAGACGTCAAAAGAGCAACCCAGAAGTTTCAATATTCCACTCAGTGTTGCACCACTTTTGCCGCCCTGAAATAATCGAACATGGTTATCACTCAGATGGTAGCGAACAGAACACAATCGAGAGCCCCAGATACTGCATAACAAATCGGACGTGACTTAATAATTGCACGACTTCACACGATGAAGTCGTGCACGGCTTCACCCGAGGAGATACTAAAAGAACAACATAGACCTAGCGTAGTCTTTACCATAGGTCTAGAGAAATTGCATGGATCTTACCTAGTCTTTAAAATCAGGACAAACAGACCTAGCCCTCAACATCAGGCCCAAACGACCTAGTCCTCATCATCAGGCATAAACAACCTAGTCCTCAACATCAGGCATAAACAACCTAGTCCTCAACATCAGGCCTTAACGGCCTAGTCCTCAACACAAGGCCTGAACGACCTAGTCTTCAACATCAGGCATGAACAACCTACTCCTCAACATCAGGGTTAAACGGCCTATCCTCAACATCAGGCCTAAACGGCCTAGTCCTCAACATCAGGCCTCAACATCAGGCCTAAACGACCTAGTCATTTAAATCAGGCCTAAAACAGCAGAATATGGGTTGTTATTGTGATAAAACGACGACGTGGGGTGGTAATATAGTGAGGATGAGAGTTAGTGATGATGATGATGATGATGATGATGATGATGATGATGATGATGATGAGTGGTGGGTAATGATGATGGTTATCACTGATTTGAAAATGAGACGCGGTATAATAACATAATAATAAGGATAGTGAAAATAGTACGTCGTTGATTGTGATAATGATAATAATGCTTTTAACACGTGATAGTGAAGAGTGTCTGCCACCCTTAATAGACCAGTGGGGAAACAACGATATCAACGAGCTAGGATTTGCGTGTGATAGCGAATGTAGTTAGGTAACACACATCAACTCATAGCTGCACCGAGGACAAAAAAAAACTCGAACACGGGTCAACAATATTGTGAAAATCGACCGATTGGAATAATTTTCATGTCCATTCAAGTTATAGCAGTAGCTAATAAAAAATCAGATCAGATCAGAAAAAAAAGCCATGTTACATTATTATCTCTATATGTTATATGTCAAACTATAACAACGCAATATTTAGATATGGCTATATTGGAGATATATCAGCCCACAACAGTGATAGAAACTCTCCTTGATGAAGGGACTACAGAAGGACAGGTAAGCATGCTTCACTTTGGCACATCATTAGACGTAATAAACACCTTTCAGATTTTTCCATAAAATATCAGTCCACCAATTAAATCATTATTTATATATTATTTATATCAGGAAATTTACCTCTACGGCATTGCGTTATCATTTGTCCGTGTCTCTTGGAATGTTAGTATCGCTAACAGAACCATTGGAGAAATATGAGCATTCTCCGAACGAAAACCTTATTCATCAATGTTGAACACCATGAAAGTGCAAGTCCATTCATGAATGCTAATCCGCTACCAGTTAGTCAAGTCACTTTACCAAGCACACATTATTTAATTCAGGACAAAAATTGATATTACTACAATTTCAAGAAAATGTTGAATGAAAAAGAGAAACAAAGTCTGGAAAAATAAACAAAGTCAAGCCTTACCACTAACGGTGAGATTAGTAGGGCACAGTGGCAAGGATCAGAGCAAGAAAAAGGCAACTTTAATACGATCAAGACATTCAAACTGGGCCTTTGCTACACTTTTAAAAATATCAACCCGGCATGAAACGTATTTTAAACCATCGATTACACCAATTAATGGAATGTTCCAAGCAACTGAATGTAATACCAATCACAAAGGCTGCTAAACGTCTACTAATGATCAATGGAATGTTAACGGACAATGAAACTCATCTAAGGCTGGGACAAATCAATTATGACCGTCTCGATGGCATACGTCGTTGCAAGATGAAATGAGCTCTAGCATCTCCACCACTCCGAGTAGGGAGATAAGCAACCGTTTTGAGGAGAATAGGGGAATAAACGTTTCAGAACCGACCAACACGAATGATCATAGTGGCTTAGGTAAAGCTACTCAGATTCAATCTGTTGGAGCGTTAACAGCAGCTCATGGAAATGTTCCTGTGAGTAGAGAAGTGTCAGCACGAGCAGGGAGAAACGACGGCATCATGGAACTATACACACGAGCATATCCATTCCAGCACAAACGGTGTATGACCATGGCCAGTACGAAGACCAGCAAGATCTATGAGCCTGGGAGGTGGAAAACGTTGAGAACGATGACTGTGCTTGCAAAAAGGAAACGCCCTCGACAGTTCCAGGCAGCGTTTTCAGCAACATTTTCTCCCCCAGTCCGTCAATTTTTTCTAGTTTGACAGGGTACATATGTAGGGATCATTAAACGCAATTATTGCCGGTACAGGTGCACAAGCAACAAGCTACAGATGTAAGCAGCACACCTGCAACGATATTTAAATATTAATAGCAGTCCAACCATCACATCACTGCAGAAGACTACACACTTCTCAGCGGGTTAGCTAGCGGGTAGCACTGTCGTATAGCAAGCGCGTACACAGCGATGACGTAACAAATGGTACTAGCAGGTAGACAGTAATGTTCTTTACACGCAGCTCTGTTGCTGCACGTTGCACGGGGCACTATTGCAGCATGAGCGTGACGAGGTTGCGCTGCAGTATGGTGTCCTTAACAGAGGCGAACACTACGGAGATGTTCTGCGTGTCGACGGCCGTCGTGAAGTGATGGAACAGAGGCTGTCGTTCGAAGTCAGGGCGGCGGCCCGCGATGAACTTGGCTAGGATGAACTGCTGAACCTCCCTCTCATCGTGGCCGTTTCCCTGTAGGGGTGATATAGGCTGAGTTACCGACGGCTCTTTAAAAGTGGAGATGTTTAGTAATAAATCACTGATACAGACACTAAGCCGAATCTCCCAGGAAGGGGGGGAGAAGGAAGACGGCAAGGCGCACCTCACACTCCTCTCGTACACCCACACTCGCACAACTCAGCCCTTTTGCGTTAAAGGGTCTGGCCGGAAGACCCCGCCACACACTCTGGATCATGAGTGCGATCCGAGCCTCGGAGGTCAGTTTCAGTAGCAGGGCCCAGCAGTAACTAGCCCACCCACGACGAGATGACAAGGGCTGTAAAACACATCAGGGCAGCATCAAAATCATCCATTCGCCATTATTCTCCACTCACGCCTATTCATTGCACACTATCTCGCTACATCCACACCATCCATCCACTTGAACTTCGGACTCCATCTAGGCCTACGTCCATTTTCCTCCGCCTTCCACTCTTTTCACCTTTCTCTCTTCATTCATTCTCACTAGCCACCTCAAAACACGCGAATCAACTCACTCCTACAACTTCTTTACCATCACCGTTCTAATTCGAACCACGTCGTTATCAATCTTGTCTCTCAGCGTCACTCCAGCCATGCTCCACGGACATTTCATCTCGAAAATATTCAACCATCTTCTTCCCCCCCCTCCCCCTTCCTTCAAATCTCAGCTCCGTAGAGCACAGTTGGGATAACTACACCCTCAAACAACCATCTCTTATCATCCATCCCCAACGTCCTACAGCTCATTATACTCTTCAGTGCACCCAACAATTTACACCTTTCCTTCATTCGCGACTTTACCTCAGTTCCCACTAGGTAGTTCAGTCTTCTCCAAGGGAGAACCCAGATACTTAAAACACTGAACTTCCTCCAACAACACTTCATTTAGGAAGACACTAGATTAGATTAGAGTGACGAGGCTTTCTACGCGCTGGAGTCATCGTCCTTCTGGCGCCGAATGTCAAAACAGCAAACAGTGCTGCATCAAGTTAGTTTGTTTTTCTTCTTTTTCAATGTTCAAGTTAAGGTTTACTACTGCGCAAAGTCAAAGTCCTTTACGCGGCGAACGTCTATGGTATGTACGGGTGCCACAGGAGGTACAGGAACTCCTAAGGCGCTGAGACCAGACCATATGATCCCAGCACTTCCCGGATGGCAGTAAGGAGGAATAACACACTACCTACCCTGCTTCAGAGCCCCAAGGATCCGCAGTAGTCCTTAAGGTGCGGGCTACGCGCTCCAACACCTGCTGAGGGGGAAGATGAAGAGACAGAAAACGGGGATCCCATGCATGAGATCTACACTAGGTGTAGGGAATTTCACGCATGAGAACAGCAAGAATGGAAAGAAGAAGAAGGAATAGTCGTAGAAAAAGGTTGCATGAAAGAAAGAGCGCAACTTGGCTGTTATTTGCCA
>SDVV010034142.1:0-11210 GCA_016164225.1 Gammarus roeselii
AAACACAAAAACACAAAAAAAAACAAAAAAAAAAACACAATCAAACGCACACACAATCAAACGCACACACAATCAAACGCACACACAATCAAACGCACACACAATCAAATGCACACACACAAACACACCCGCATGCACACACACGCACCCACGCGTGCACACGGGCACACAAAAAAAAATACAAACACAGACAAACACACACATTAACAAACACACACACAAACAAATGCACACAAACAATGACACAAACAAACACACGCACAAACAAACACACACGCACAAACAAACACAAGCACAAACACACAAGCAAACACACAAATACACAAACAAACAAATACACAAACAAACATACACACACATAAACAAACACACACACAAACAATCATGCACACACACACTCACACAAACAAACAAACACAAACACACAAACAAACACAAACATAGTCAAACACACAAACAAACACACACACAAACAAACACACAAACAAACACACACAAACAAACAGACACACAAAAAAAAAATAGAAACAAGCCCTTAAACACACATAAACAAACACGCACGAACAAAAACAAAAAAACAAACACAAACAAACAAAAAACACACACAGACAAACAAATCCTCACACAAGCAAACAAGCAAACACAAACAAACAAAAAACGAAAACAAACAAACAAAAAACAAACAAAAACACACAAATAAACACAGACACAAACAAACAAGCATAAACAAACACACACTCAAACAAACACACACACACACACGAACACAAAAAATAAACATACCCATACACACACACACACAAACACACCACAACCCACCACTTCAGCATCACAGCAATATATACATATTTAAAAACGGGGGGGGGAGGGAGGTGATGCATCCAGCAGGTAGATCCAAAGCTAGGATACCAACATGATACAGAAGAAAATCCCCCAACCTAAACAAACGCAAACGGAACATCACTCAGAAACTCTGCAAGCAACGCCTTGAATGCAGACAGAGAATCTGAAACCACAACAAATCTTGGAAGGCTGTTCCACAACTGAACACATCATGCTCCAAAGAATCTCCACTTGATGTCTGTATTACAAGCTGGCATTAAAAGCTTATAGGGATGGCCTTGTGTTCTTGCATCAGGAGCTTTCCAAAAAATACCCTCAAGGTCGGTGCCACCATCCAACCTGCAGATGATCTTCCAGTAAAGGTGGGCCGAGTATTGTGATGAATTGAGGAATGTCAAGGATGACAAAGAGGCTGACGTTGCAGTAGGTGGGGGTGCGTGGATGCTGTTTATGGAGAGACTTGTTGCGGACATTACTAAGAAGAGGTGTAGGAGGCGAAGGAGGTGATGGAAGCAGGGGAAGCCACTGGTTTGGATGGCATTGCGACCGAGTGCCTGAAAAAGGGTGGAATAATGGTTGTCGAATGGTGAGACTACTGAACATTTGTTTTGTGGCGTGTCGGGTACCGATTAAGTGGCACAGTGCCTGCGTTGTCCTGCTGTAGAAGGGCATAGGCAATAAAAATGAATGCTGCAACTCAAGAAGAATCAGTTTGATGTGTGTGGTGGCTCCCTTGTGTGTTCCCGCCCTTGACTGGAGACTGGGAGGGGCGCGCTGGGGGTCTGAGGATGTTCAGGTATTCATCTAATGGCCGGCTTGTGGCCTTTGTTAGCAGGTTCATCTTCAGTATCCTAGGCATGTAACCACCACTTCTGGACAGGCTCTGCTGTTCAGGAACCATCTCCAGTTGGTGAAAAAAGGGTGAGAGGGGCCAAGGTGATTCCTCCACTATCCCAAGTCCTGGGGTGGGTGCCACCCTTGTGTGTGATGTGGCCTGGAAGTGAAAGACCTGTGGTCCTACACGGCACTGCATTTGCCAAAACCGGCATTGAACCCAGAGGATGAAAAGGGTCTGGGTGGCTATTTTTAGGGAGTGAAACCTGTAGGGGTGCTGCGGCACAGCCTGAGTGGTACCCAACTATGCAAGAGCCAGTAACTGATGCCAGCCAGGGAGCAACACACCAAAGGTGCCCAGTTTTAGTTTAAATCCTACATGAGCTTGGTCCCAGTGGTCAAAACCCAGGTTGGCCTGTGTACAGTTGGTGTTGGTTTGGCAGGTTCCATGACCTTGCCACTTGAACAGCTTGGGTGAGCATTTGCCACTGCTTACAGTTGTTTGGGAGAGTGCTGATAAAAAGGGTTAGAGAATGTATGGATTGCACAATTGTAGAGGAACAATGTGGCTCTAGGAGTGGTAGATGATGTGCCGATCAGATTTTTGCAGTGAGACAGGTCTGTGAGAAGTACTTTGCAGAGGGAAAGAATGTGTTCTAAGCCTTCATGAATCTGAAAAGGCATACAACTGGATTGACAGGGAAGCGCTGTGGAGGGTGTTGCGTTTGTATGGCGAAAAGCTGTTGAAAGTGGTGCAAAGATTCTATGTTGGCAGCTGAGCATGGGTCAGAGTGGGAAACAAGGTGAGTGATTGGTTCACAGTGAAAGTGGGTCAAGACAAGGCTGCGTGATGTCTTCTTGGATGTTCAATCTCTTTATGGATGGAGTGGTCAGGGAGGTTAACGCCAGTGTGCTGGGTTGGGGTTTGAAGCTGTTGGAAGGCAAGGGGCGGAGTTGGCAGTTGAGCCAGTTGCTGTTTGCAGATGACACGACGATGGTGGCAGATAAAGGGGAGAAGCTATGTAGGCTGGTGTCTGAGTTTGATAGAGTGTCTCTTACCTTTGCAGCCCCCTCCAGCAAGACCACAGCAAGTGAGGAGCAGCAGAGCCGGGGGAGGCCAGCACAGCCATGCGCGCCAGCATGCTATTGAGAACAGCAATGTTAACACAAGTATAGGAACTGGAATTAGTGTGCACCATTGGCTATCACATGAACCATCCGCATGAATGAAAAAAAAAATCTAGAACAGCACACTGTACAACAAAGAAGTAAACGAAGAAGCAACACATCAGGACAAACACAAACACACACACCAACACAAACATGCACCACAACCCACCACTCCAGCATCATAGCAAAATGCAGACAAATCCAAAGCCAGGACACCAACACGCTGCAGAAGAACCCGCCCTAACCTAAACAAACTCAAACTGTGTGAGAGGAGGAAGCTTTGAGTGAACGTGGGTTAAAGTAGAGGAATGAGATGCTTGAGGACTGTTGATGCCAGCAGAAATGGAGTCCTCCTAAATGGAGAGTTGTTAGAAGAAGTTGTGTTCCAAGTATCTGGGCTCCCATGTGGAGAAGACTGAACTAGTAGAAAATGAGTTGAGGTCGAGAGTGAGGAGGGGTGTTAAGTGCTGGGTGCACTGAAGAGCGTAATGAGCTGCAGAACGTTAGGGATTTAAGCAAAGAGAGGGCTGTATAAGGATGTTGTTGTCTCAACCTGTACAAAGCTGAGACTTGGGTGGTGAGAGCAGAAGAGAGAAGGATGTTGAATGTTTTCTAGATGAAATGTTTGAGGAGCATGGCTGGAGTGTTACTGAGACAGGTTCACAATTGACATGGTTCGAATCAGACCGGGGATGGTGAAGAAGTTAGAGGACAGAGTTGATTTGCATGTTCTGAGATGGTTTGGACACATGGTGAGAATGGATGCAGGGAGATTGGTGAAAAGGATGTTGAAGGCAGAGGCGAGTGGATGTAGGCCTAGAGGGAGACCAAAGTTTGGGTGGATGGATGGTGTGAAGCAATTATTAGAGATGAGAGACTTGAATGTGGTAGCAGCCAGGGTGGGAAAAAATGTATATTTTTAAACAATCCACCTTTTTTGGGGCTGAATGTTAATTTTTTTGGCATAAATCAGTTTTACTCGGAAAATTTAAATGAATTGTGAAAAATTCATACTTTCAAAGCCAAATAGTAATAGGGGCTGTAGTGATAAGTAGTATTGATTGTTTTCTAAATTTGATAATAAATTTATGATTTATGAACTGCCAATATCATACCTACTCAGAAATTTTGAGGCCTTTTTGTATTATTTTGATTTTGTTTATTTTGCATTATATTAGATTGGTAAGTAGTCAGCACTTAGTTGATGTTAGTTTTAAGCTACCTATAGGCATAGGCATATATACTGTAGACCTGTAAGCCTTACCCAAGTTATTAAAATCTCAAGTCTATGAATAAGTGTAGGTGTACTCTTGGTTTCTCACAATTTCAAATTACTCATATAGCTAGTCATTAGTCTCAGAGTCTGTGCTTTGTTGTCTGTTTTAAATAAGTATGAAGTATATCTTCCGTTTCAACATCAGTATTGAATTATGATATAAAACTTGTTTATGACTAACTTTATTGCGCAAAATTGATAATTAAGTTCAAAAAAATAGCGTGGACCGTTGGGATTCCCCGTGGTCGGCAACATGGAGTGGAGTGACTCACTGCACCTCTTTTTTGGGAACCAAGCCATCTGAAATGTCACTATTTGACTATGGGGCTTGAAAGAGCAGGTCATAGTTAGTAAGTTAGAGTTACTTGTAAAAATTCTATACATGCACAAAATTTTTGAAAAATCGCCAAAGTGAAGGTATGTCTCTCAGGTCACTGATAATTTTGGTGAAGAAAAATCAATGTTCCACAAACTTTGATGCTGTGGCTAGAGTTTTCATTGGATTAGGGCTAAATTTGGTGGTGATACTTGATAAATGTCGTAGTTGGTTGCGTAAGAAGGATTTTGGAAAGAAATTTAAACTTTTGTAGATTTATACAAGTATACAACGGCAGAGAACCACCCCAAGTGAAAAAATGATGGGGGTGATTCCCAGCACCTATTTTGTTGATAAATATAATAATTTTTCTCCAATGAGAAGTAATTAAATGCAATTCTTCACGCATATGAAGACATCGGAAAGTAATTGACCCTAAATAATGACACCACAGCTTATTTCAAAATGCATAACTAATTTTATAATGACCCTTTGTTTATAACACATGGTGACAAGTCTAAGCCTAAGTGTTACCTTATGTTTAACACCAAGGAATGATCTTTCTTCATCATATTTTCATATCAAGATAACAATATCTTACTTAGCATGCCTTGTATTCATGTTAGTGCAATTAGTTTGCTATAGAATTGAAGAAATAATTTCTATACTTGTTTTATCATACTAAAAAGATTGTTTATAGTAATATTTGCTCCTTGACTGATACTTCAAGGTCATAATTAGTTCAGGATGTGGAGAAGTGACTTCCAGCGGAGTTAGTTTGCAATTATTGAAGAAAAAATTTGTTCCCCACAATGAAATTGGAAAAATAATCAATTAGTCAACCAAGTATGACTGCAGCAGGAGACGAGCATCAAAAATAAAACTCAGACGTAATATCATACGTAACATTTCATTTCACGCAATTGATATATACTAAAATAGGCATACTCTTTCTATAGGTACTCTCAAACTTTCAATTTGCGTTTCATTTATTGATATATGGGGGGTGAAAGAAACAAGATTTATTAACTAAACAGGTTGCCTCGCCACTTGACCAATTTAGGATGGTTCTGCGCATCTCCGTAAAATACGGCAGTTGGAACCCAAGGGAATTGCAATTACAGTGTTTGTGTGCCAATTCTAGCATTGCTGCACAATAATTGTGACGTAAAATTGATTTAGTTGAATAAATTTAAACTTTTTGTATTAATTGTTAGATTTTTGGACAAATGCCCTTGTTGTGCCATGTTTAGGTGATGTGAAAGATCAAACAAAGGTCTAATAAGATTGCACAGATTTCCGGTCGTGCTTGATGTTCATGAGCAATAGAAAATTTTGTGCAAGAAAAATTACTAAACCAGGTTAACAAAAGCAAGAATATACTTTAATCATTTCTTCAATGAACAATATGACCCCCTAACTCTTTGAAAATGCAGATTGCTTGGTTGTAATCCTCAACGTCCAAATGACTACTGCATGATGCAGTTCCTGACCAATCTACCTGCAAGTTCAACAGTCAGCCTACCTACTGGGCCTAATGATACAACTGGTAAGATGGAAATTAGTCATACTTTAAAACCAGGTTTTTCTCACATAAGATTGTACATATAATATATACCTAATGTAGTCTGCCAATAGGTCACACCTGCTTGTTTTGGTAGCCTATGTGCTGTGACTGTCTATTAGCTGTGTGTTATACTATGGCTGTGGCTGACCAATTGCCCACATGTCATTCTTAGATATTTAGGCTTGCAATTCCCTGTTTATAATAATGTCATGCTCAAAATTTGATTATTCCTCTGCCCCTGGTTCAATTTTTTTTCTCAATGCCAGTAAAATTTCAATAAAATGTTGCTTCGCAATTAGAAAATACTTGGCAAAATTTTTTGTAAGGCATGGCCAAGAAGCAAACTATCGTCCTACGCCAAAAGGTGCTTTTTGCACTGTCAATATTATTGTAGCTAATGTGCTGCCATACTTAGTTTTGTTGTTCACTTGAAAAAATCTCGCAAGGGCTGCTAGAATTGTTCAGTAGAGAGAGTAAGGCTTTCTCAGATGCCATCAGTTGTTATCATGAAGGTGGCATTCACTTGTCATCTTAGGAAGCATTTACTGGAAGTAATGATAGCAGTGGAGAGGTGGTGGCCCAAACATTAGCAAAATATAAGATAGTGAAGCTGGAATGAGGTGGGAGAGATCCTTGACAGTGACTTGGCTATTGATCCATATTTTTATTCACAAATTAGCTGAGCATTAGCTATTATCTACTTGATAATCATCTTGGCGACCCATCATGCATGCTTTGCTGTTGACTGGTGGTGTCCAATTTTTTTCTCTTCTATGTCCAGAAGAAGTGATTGGAGAATATTCATATCAATAGTTCAAATTAAAATATTCTCTCATCAAATTAATTCTGAAATTTTAATGCCTGAGTCATTTCAAAATTCTTTATTTTTTTTTAATTGACAAAAAAAGTTGATATTTATTAGCTACAAAGGATTTTTCTTCAGACTTCTAAATGTTTGACATTGAGACTGCATAAAATATTTACAAGGGTCACCTTCAAACTGTGTGTGGAATCAACTGTGAGGCCAACTTGAAATTGCCATTAACCTGCTGTACTCAGCTAATTAGAAGGTTTTTAAAAATAATTGAGTTGTTATTAATTATGAATGTCATTTAAAACCATTATACAATTTGTTTCAAATGTTGGCAATTTTGCAGCATATGAGTCAGTTCTCTGGAACAGTTTCCATCATACTAAATTTATGAACAGTCAAAATATTGACTGGACTTGTGCTTTTCCAATCTATGAACTTAGCTAAATGGTATTGCTCAATAAATAGGATACCTTGCTAATTACAAATAGAATGTATAACTATTTCAGGTAAATATATTCAAAGTTATTAAAATTGGGTTTCATAGCACCTTTCACAAAAAAATATGATAAAAACACCAAAATATTTGTTGCTACTATGATATTTGCAATAATTGCTGCACTATTGATTAATAACAGAATAGGCAACACAGTCAATGGTTACGCTAATGCAATGTGTTAATTTATGTAACTACCATTTATTTGCACTGTTTAAAGTTTAAATGAAATGTTATATTTCCTTTACGGAAACTATTGCTCACCATAAAAATGAATCATCTCAGAAATGTTGGAAAAGAACCACAACATTTTCTCTAAAAAAAATTGTTAGCTACATATTCATGATAACCTATGATATTTTCATTTTCCATATTATTGTTTAGGAGTAAAATTACTGGTGATACTTAAATAATATAGTTAGAAGTATTCTACCTTGCATAGTGACATGCATCTTGGAGTGTTCATTTTTATTGCATTGGGCACCTACATTACTATTAGCACCTTTTTGTCCTGCCTATGAAGCTACACTAAACAAATGTGTAACTATGAGAAAATGATACAATTAAAATGAAAATTATTGGTGCAAGCAGCAGTAGAACGAGTTTTTCAAGGTGATGGTGTCTGGGACATCAGTGCACATTATTACTGGCATAATTGTTGATGGCTGCAAAGCTCTACTAATACTGCCAATGTTCCAAACCAGATCAACTAAAGATTTTCTAAACTCTCCAAGACTCAAGTTGCCAAAATCAACCATGAAATGCAAACAGGCCTACCTGAAGGTTTGCACACCAGCACACTCTAGTGCTGTTACCGGGGCAGTGTTCGTTGTTTTGCAGCACAATCCTTCTCTTCCAATTCTTCCATTCATCATTTGATTTGCTTATCATGCACTTCAATTAACTTGTTTTTCTGTTTGTTGAAGGAAGTAAATTATTTAATAATTGCTTGCTAGTATTAACAAAGTGATTGGTTGCAGAACCCACTTACTATCATTAACATTTCAACTCAGATTAATTGAAGCTGCTGCCTGGGTGAGTTGTTGTGCTATATTAGCCTATGGTTTTACCCCATATAGAAACCTTCAATTGTAAGTATTTAAGATAATTTTTAATTATTTTTTCATTTGTTCATTTATTTTATGCTTGTGATTATTCCTCATATTTTTGTAACCACAGATCCATTGAAGGCAAGTAATTAATATCACCAGTATGGACTTAAATGCATGAGACTCAAATGATATGTATTATCAATTCAATTTTTCATATAATTAATCATTATCTTTCATGTTTTCTTTGATTGGCTTTTGTAAAAACCTTATTAATAAATGTTTGAAGCATAGAATTTTCATCCAATGGATCTGCTAGATGCACTTCCTTGAATTTGATAATGATTTATTTTTATTTCATTCATTTTTCTCAATATCTATTTTATGCTTTGTTGAAAGCTGCTATGGCATGGTTTGTTCAACCACATTACCTAGATTTACCTATGAAAGAGTTGCCTGTTCCTTTCAATGTTCCCATGAGGGAATTTGCCATTTTTTTTATTCAACTGCTGGTGAGTGAGATAATTGCCTTGCTATATTTTGATTAACCTACTATTGGTTAAAGCCTTATTTTTGCTTGTGTTACAATGCCTGCGCTTTATGTTTAGAGTTTAGCTTTGTTCATTTGGCTTTCAAGTGTCCCTTGGTTTCTCTCTATGATTTGGTATTCATTTAATTGTAAATTACGACCCCAGTATCCTCCCTTTTGGCCTCAAGAAGCCTTTAAGGTTAATCAGATTATTTATTGCACTTTCATATTTCCTTGCAGTATGCTTTCTTCTCTCCGGAAGTCTGCTACGTCTGCCCGTGCTCCTAAGCTCATGCTCCTAAATCCATACTCCCAAGTCCAAAAGCTAGCTATTCACAATAGTACACACTGGTTTGCAACCCTTCAACTGTACCTCTCACCTTCATTGTAGAGCACATTTCTTTGGATCACTTTGTTTTTATTTCCCTTCAATTTCCACCATTGATAAGAGACATCCTATGAGACACAAGGACAACGAGTTTGTCTAATCCGCCAATTGAGTAGCCGGGCGACAGTGCCACAACCTCCTACCATCGTTAACTGTTTAGCTAACTTTTCTCTGCATACAATCCTTGATGCCTTGCTAGAATCACACCAGTGTTGCTTCTTACAAGTGGTTACAAGTTTACACTAGATGGACTACACTTTTAATTGAGGTCACTATGTGTAGTAATTTATTATAAGATTTAAAACATTCATTAATATTGCTTCACACTGCATAGAAGTTGAAAAAATAACAATGAAAGGCGCATATATGAAAAAATTTAGTAAAATATTGTTGCTAGCTAACCAATGAATGAAGGGTGTATGGGTGCACATCTTTTGGGTGTACAACAAGGAGTGTTGAAGTGCCAATTAATGTTGATTAATTTTGTTTATATGTATATATTATGTTACATTCACTGTTAATCTGTATTATTGATTGACAGCGGACTATCTTGAGGAATTGGCATTTCCTCTGCTATCATCATAGAAACTCTGACCTACTTTCAACATCTCTCAGGGTATGCTATTTTTTTCAGGTGATGGTAGCCGTGGGGAGAGATACTTGGAGCACAACCGAAAAAGATCTGATGAAGCTCTTCTTGCTGTGCGGGGTAAGATTATTCTGACATTAACATATTTACCCTCCCATGGACACCTAAGTTTCTATTTATCTCTCCAAACCTTAGAACAAAGGTTCTAAGATTTTCTCTAACTAACAGGATATAGCAAAGACTTTTCAATAGTGCCTTGGACTAGTCAATTCAAACCACACTTTGGAAAACAAGGTCATGTTTGATTTCAGTGGATAAAGTAGAGAACCGAATCCAAGGGCTTGAACAGTGTGACACGACACACAACAATTGAATTGTTGGGTAAATATATGAAGCTAAGCAGCTAATATATGCACCTAGTGCTCCTGTTCAATGTTAATCTTTAAAGAACTGTTTACTTATAAATAATGAAACCAAAGTTGCTTCTTTTTGTTTCAGAGAATGATCAGGCTGAGGAAGCCAAAGCTGAGAAGACGCTGACGCTGCCTGCCGAGGACACATTCAAAATGGCCTCGCATTGGAATACCGCGCTGATGTTTGTGGAACCATGCTGTGGTCAGTAGAAGTTAGTAATTAGCTTCATAAATTTCTTGAACAAGTGAATAATTGTTCATCTTTCAAGTATCTCCATTCATAGAAATTAGGGGTACTTTATCTATGTAGCGTCAACTGGGGTGACTCCCCGCATTTTGCGCATACTTTGGAATAACTCAAAAAATACACGGACAAGAAACTATGTATTTACGGTGTGTATAGCTACTATTATGACCATGAAGCACCATAAGTTTTAACATTTTATCATTAACCAAAAAAAAGTTATTTACAAAAAACCGTGCGGCTAGCTACGACCCCAAATTGGGGGGACTCCCCGCACCAAACAGGGTGACTCCCCGCATCCCCCATATATAAATAATTGAAATGCAAATTGAAAGTTTGAGAGTACCAATAGAGGGTGCCTATATTAGTATATATCAATTGCTTAAAATAAAATTTTACGTTAATATTACGTCTGTGACAGGTGTTTCTGATGCTCGTCTTTTGCTGCCGTCATGCCCGACTGTCGAAGGATTTTTTTCCCAATTTGGCCGTGGGAAACAAAGTTTTTCTTCAATAATTGCAATCTAACTTTACTGGAAATCATTTCTTCAGATCCTAAACTAGTTATGACCCTAAAGTATCAGTAAATGAGCAAATATTACAAAACTATCTTTTTAATATTACAATACAACATGTAAAAAATGTATTCTGACAATTCTATAGCAAACGTAGTGAGGGAAAGAGT
>SDVV010034143.1:0-11210 GCA_016164225.1 Gammarus roeselii
TCTGGCTATTGTTACAGTGAGTGACTGGAGCCTCTTCTGGCTATTGTTACAGTGAGTGACTGGAGCCTCTTCTGGCTATTGTTACAGTGAGTGACTGGCGCCTCTTCTGGCTTTTGTTACAGTGAGTGACTGCAGCCTCTTCTGGCTATTGTTACAGTGAGTGACTGCAGCCTCTTTTGGCTATTGTTACAGTGAGTGACTGGAGCCTCTTCTGGCTATTGTTACAATGAGTGACATACTCACATTGGGAAATAAACCACTGTAGTATAAATCCAATTTACAATTTGCTAACTAGCGGAAACATGATTTCTATCATGTATTTATGAATAACTGCGGCTGATTTTTGGTTGAAGTAACGTAAATATGTCCCGTGAACATATCCCGGCATTATGACGAACTCCATACAGGGTTCCAATTACCAGTCAGGCATCGCTGCATTGCCTCCTCCCAACACTTCTCTGCATCCTCTGGGGGAGTAGGAAGGCAGGTCACCCAAGCAGGTTACAGAAATCGTAGAAATTGAAACTTCAGGTGACCAACAGTGGTGCGGAGGAAAGTTTAGTTTAAAATACATCATCGTTTCAGTGTTGCTGGCATTTCACTGTAGAAACGTTGACCATGGACAAGTACATTCATGGTCTCGTTTCCACCTCGAGATAGCTTCACTTTCAATACTACGTCCACTCCAACTTGACTTTTTCAGTTGTTGGATTTTTCCTAAATTAGACTTTCGCCTGTTCTATTTTTTCCAAAGTTGAATTTAGCTTGGGTCAGATTTTTTCTCAGTTATTTTTTCCTGATTGTTTTCTCTAGTCTTGAATTTCTTTTATTTGCATCTTTCCCCAGTTCGTTTTACCTCAGCATTCTTCCCCTATTTGCCATCCTCCTTACTCTGCTCCTACTCCGTCCGGGCGTCTGTCTTGGAGTTTTATGCAGGCGTTTAGTGCCTTTAGGCTTGTAGAGCCTGATCTTCTCTGGCCATCCTTCAGACGCTTAAAACTTTCATGCTTAAGGAGAGTTCTTCCTCTTAAGCGTTGGGAACACTTCTCTTCTGGCCTCGGGTTTACGTTCACTGCTGAGTTATGTCATATTGATTCCCCCGAGCCCGCCTGAGGCTATGATAGAGACCAACAACTGTATTGGGGCATTCGAAAAGACTCTTCACGGCTTGGGCCAGCTGCTTCTGAGGGTAAAGAGTTACATCGTTTTGGGCCAGCTGCTTCTGAGGGTAAAGATTTGCATCGTTGTTGTCAACGTACATCGATAATTAACGTGGACGGCGTGCACAACAGCACGCCGGAGTTTTGAACCCTCAGCGATCTGAAAATATTTTTCAACTCTTAAAGTTGTGGATTTGTTGTGTACGGCCTCGCTGATGAGTAGGTCTACTCGTAGAAGGCTTCACGTTTATTGCTTAACGTGTAGGGTACTGTGGATTAAAACTGAATTTGATACAGATGTACCTCACAATTTTCATAAAATGATTTAATTTGGTTCGGTTTTTGTATCCACGAGAAAATGTGTTATTATTTTGCCTTGTTCATGGTTGGTCTATAACGGGAAAAATTATTGATATTTTTTCCACGACCACTTTTACTTGATACATAATATTGTTACCGCATTGTATCCGAATAAGGATTCTTTTATAATTTTACAACCCAAGTTTCCACTGAATTCAAGTATTCTACTAATAATGCCCATTTAAGATTCTGTTCATCTTAGACCGCAAACGAATTTTCTTTCACTACTGAACAGAAGAGGAAGAAAACCGTTTCATATTTGTGCCTCGTTAAACCTTCATATTTCATGTTGTATTTACATATAAAACAAATAGCTTTGCTCAGAGGCAGTATCGTAACCAATGACGGACAACTAACTGAGTTTAAAATTACCATCGCATACTGTTCTTTGCGTCTAAGCTCCAAAGTTTACAAGTTTCCAGGGTATAGAAGATTTTTTTTTTGCTGTATCAAAATAAGAGCCGGTCACCGCTCTAAGCCGAATATCGCTCCGAGACCGAATATCGTCTCTTGAAGGTTAAAGTTTTCAACTAAATTGGAGAGATCGACTATCATCTCTTTAGAGCAAGAGCAATAAGGCACCTCAGAGGGATACCCCTGGGGGTATCCCAGGCTCACCCGCCTTCCCGTGGTGTCCTCGTTAACCATCAAATTTTATTTGTCCCTTTGTATAAATATATTTTGATTTAAAAGATCCTTCCACCGTCCCCCCCTTTCAGTTTGTAGCTACGCCTCCTCTCTTGGTGCACAAAGAGGTGAGCCCCCCACTGACACCGGGGTTTGGGAATTTAGAATCGAAACCAATTTAAATTTAAAAAAAGCCACAAAATATTGTTTCAAAAAAATGTAATATAAAAAAAAGTCTTGAAAAAATAGATTTAAGATTAATTTTAAGAGTGAATTTAAGGGTTAAGTTAGTGTATGTATTCGTATATACAATAGAAATAAATGCAAAGAAGGCACCACCTTCATATTCAAGAACCCCGGGTAGAAGCCGGGGATCAAACAATGGGCAAGACCATGCCCCATCGGAGAAGGGCTAACGGCCCCTCCAGAGCTTCGCACTCAAACGAGTCTGCAAGAAAGGAAGACGAACCCCTCAAAAGTTCCTCATCGACAGGAGACCTGACTCGGGTCGTAGTCGACGAAACAAATGAACGAGTCTCGAAGCTGGACGCGAATATGACCCAGAATGCAGAATACCCTGGGCTAGATATGCAAAATGATGAGCCTTCCCGAGCTAATGACTGAGGACTGCTCGGCACCCTCCAGTGAAGTCGGCGAACGCCTCACTAAACTCGAGAACCTTTGTGCAACTATGAATACCCAACTGGATGAGCTGATGAAGAGGATAGAGGCCAGGGAACCCGTAACCTGTTCGTGTACTTCCGCCTCTGATCTCTCTGATAACATCGCTCTCCTCCCAGCCGAAACTCTTAACGCCCGAACACCTAAAAAATGAAAGAGGAGACAATACACACAATGTGATGACCACAACCTATTAAAAAACGGCCCTAAATTCCCCAAACACTTGAAAATGACATTTGATGTCAATGACAGACCGGATATTTGCCATTATAAACTACGAGAAGAACTGGGCTCCATGACTGGCCGTTCATTTCTCAACATCACCGCCAGCGGTGATGATAACTTCACCATTATAGTAGACACAAAACTTTAAAGTGACACTATACTCACCAAAAACAGAATATGCGGAAAGCCTTGCGAAATCATACCACGCCCAACTTTTTCCATGAGTTCAGACCTGATTTACGTCGAGGGTTTCCCGAGTGATGAAGCCGACGAATTTATCACCGGACTCGTCTAATACGAGGAATGTATTGAAGCGAGAATCGCACCAAAAATCAAACCAAGAAGAAACACCACCACGGCTCTTCTGCTTGAATTCGATTGCCTCACCCCACCCAACTACGTAGACATACCTTTCTTTGACGACAAAACCAAGGTTACACCCTTCGAAAGACGTCCGATGTGATGCTATAAATGCCAGAAATACGGACACACTAGCTGAGATTGTCACGGTAAAAAAGATGCTCACACTGCTCCCAAGACGACCACGATAAACGGGACGATCCCTTGTCGTGCCCATCCGAAGAATATCACTGCTTTTACTGCAAAGTAAGCTGCCACCCTACGAGACATGAAGACTGCCCCCAGGACAAGACTGTGAGGGAGATCCTGCAATACCAAACTGAGCACGAAGTCGGACGACGAAATGTTGCGGCCGCGATTCGCTCCCCTCAGGCTGACCCTCCCACCCAGGAGAGGAGATCAGCATCATTCCCTACATACTTCCTCATAAAGCTCGTAGATAGTGGTGCAAACAAAGTTGCTCCCTCAATGAACTCATTCACCGTGATGAACTCGCTCTCCAAACAACGTGGGAGGCAGACCGATAAAAATGAACCGACAGGGAAAGAAGTATCTGGCCCACGTCGTAAATATCGAGCAAAGTAACGCTATACAAAGGATTAGCAAAATAGACAAACACAAAGTAACTGTTGAAATACATCCGTTCTTCAATGCTACAAGACGAATTTTATAAACTTCCAACTACACTCCCAAAACTGACCTAAGGGCTTTTGCATCAGGTTCAGCAAAGGATTATGGAGTCACCAACGCTTCCCTAGCAGAATGGATCAAACCACGAAACATCCACACCACCGCATATCAAATCACTTTCCCAGGTCGTGACATACCGGAATTCATAGCAATCCCGGGCAAACAGGGAAAAAACAAGAACTTACCCAGTAGCGACATGGCCTGCAATGTGCAGAAAATGCCTGGAATACGGCCACGTCATCACGGCCACGTCATCACGGCCACGTCATCAAATACTGCCAGCCATACATACCCCAACGCTGTAAAAGGTGCGCCGGCGTGTATGACCGAAAAGACTACCCAACCTAACTGCTACCACTGCTCATGCCTCCATGAGGCAGGTGACCGCGACTGCCCAAAGTAGATGGACACAAAAGCAATGAAAATTATACAAAATGACCGCAGAGTCACACGCAAACAAGCCATCCAAATCTTTTACGACGAAAACCCAAACTGCCGTAATTTAAATTACACCAAAGCAGTTGAATCCAGAAACTAAGTCTACTCCACCAGACAACACTCGCTTACCGCCAACATAAACTATTACCATGACCCCAACACCCCTCTCCAGTACTAACAATACCACAACCAGCCCAGCGACCGCCCTCGTAATAGAGGCGATGCATGCTGCATCGGTCGACCACGAGGAGAGGTCCAATAACCCGAAAATCAAAAGGCGAAGAGACGAAGATTCCTCCTCCGACGACCGCGGGATACGCGACACCCTCTCGCCACGAAGCAAAAAGATTAGTAGCACCCCACGAACCACAGCTCGTCTCGATCAGAACGTTGAACGACTTCTGACCGTCTTAACTGCAACCGCATCTAGCGAAAACCAAAGTGAGGTATTCCACTCTCAGCTAACATGCCCAACAACAGAACATATCACAAGTGAGAACGACCATCGCCTGCGCGAGGACGCGATGAAAATCTTCAATAAAGAACTGATACCCGAAACCACTGATCTACCACGCACCGCACTCGACTCAAATATCCCAGTGACTACTACTCAGCTCATCATCATGTTTAAAAAAAACTCCATAGAAGAGGAACGCATTCGCTCAAGAAGCAAACACAAAGTTCGTACTCTCTTGTCCTCCTCCTCCTACAAGAGCACTCACAGCCGAGAACGCAGTGAGTCTTGGAGATCATGTTCTACAGAAAGTGGACGCTAATGCGAACGCTCTCGATCTAGGACACCTGAGCTCATAGACAAGAACACCACGAAAGTTCCTACAAACCACGCGACCGCTCCAGACCACCAAAATCTGTGGGTGAAACAAATCCGAAAAGAATAACAGCACAATACTTCAGTGGAATTGCCAGGGACTTAGAAGCAAGAAGGATGAATTATTATCACTAAGCTCCACCAATAAACCTTTGGTGCTAGGCCTCCAGGAGATCAAACTCCGTGACACGGCCATCTTCACAATCCCTCAATATGTCATACACCATCGCGAAGGTCACAGTAATGTGTCTGCACACGGCAAAGTGGCACTTATGATCTATCAAAGCATACCTCATCACCTCCTCCCTCTGAGGACAAAACTCCATGCTGTCGCAGTAAAGATATGTATCTCAAGACCAATTACAGTGGTATCTATCTACTCGTCACGAAACCACGACCTCACGGAGGCACATATGACCGATCTTCTTAACCAACTGCATCATTCCGTACTTCTCCTTGGAGACTTCAACAGCTACCACGAAGTGTGGGGATGCGTGAGAACAGACCCCAGGGGAGTGATAATGGCCAACACCATGGACACTCACAACCTGGTCCTTCTCAACGACAGACAACCCACCCTCGAAAGTGAAACCGCCATCGATTTGTCAATCTGTTCCCCTACTTTAGCTCCCCAACTCGTTTGGGGAGTCCTGCCTTCAACACAAGACAGTGATCACTACCCAGAGTTCATATTTCTCCTTACTAACCGACCAAACAATCCCGACACACAGGAACTTCGATTCAACTACCGTAAAGCCAGCTGGGAGGAATACTCGACACATGTCGCATAAGACGATGTGGAGGGCCTTCCCGAAGACATTTCAGAGCGCGACCTTGTCAAACATCTATACGAGAAACTCCCAAGTGCAGCTGTCGTATGCATTCCTCAATATTTACCCTCAACCTTTTTTCCCAAAACCTTGGTGGTGCCCGGAGGGACAAGAAGCAATAGACCAGCGTGAAAGGATGTACGGGGCCTTCCGCCGCTCACGGTCCTCCAGGAACCGAGTACCTGGAAAGGGGAAACTGCCGTGTTCCGCAAACTTAGCGTGGAGAAGAAG
Organism: Gammarus roeselii; assembly: GCA_016164225.1. Classification (NCBI taxonomy): domain Eukaryota; kingdom Metazoa; phylum Arthropoda; class Malacostraca; order Amphipoda; family Gammaridae; genus Gammarus; species Gammarus roeselii. The sequence goes on from SDVV010034143.1 coordinate 6,432, forward strand.
CAAGAAAGCTGGATCCGATTATTTAACACAATCAATCGAAACACCCCTCTTTCCCAAGTGTGGGGAAAAATCAGACTTATCCAATGGTCGCAACCAAGCGATCTTTCTACATACTGTCAGACGGAGACACTGTCTTTTCTTCATACGCGGACATCGCGGACAAACTAGCCCAGACTTTCAGCCAAATATCACAATCAACAAATTATACGGCTTCTTTCCAACGGGAAAAGACCCTAAGAGAAAGTGAGCGTATCGACTTCGCTTCCACAAATGAAGAATTCTACAACAAACCTTTCTCCCTCCATGAACTACAATATGCTATCGACCACACTCGTGAAACCTCACCGAGGCCGGACCGAGTGCACATCAACATGATCAAACACCTTCCTGACAACGCTCTCCAGCACCTTCTAAATGTGTTCAATACGTTGTATTCAAATTCATTCTTTCCCAATCAATGACGGGAATCCGTAATTATCCCGATACCCTAACCCGGAAAATGTCACAGCGACCCACATAACTATCGTCCCATTGCCCTAACTAGCGTCCTGTTCAAGACTATGGAGAGAATAATAAACTCACGCCTAGTCGACTATCTTTAAATCCATGCAGGCCTTAACAACATCCAGTGGGGTGGCCGTGAGCGCCACTCCACAACGGACCACATTGTATGACTAGAATCAGACATTAGACAGGCCTTCGTCCGAAGAGAATATGTGATTTCCATATTTTTCGATGTTGAAAAAGCATACGATACTACTTGGAAATACGGGGTCATGAAGGATCTCCATCGTAAAGGTTTGGGAGGTCGCTTACTACGTTTCATCCACCAATTTCTACAAAACCGCACCTTCGGGTCAAGGTTGGCAACCTACAGTCTCCGTCATATCCGCAAAAAATGGGCGTCCCCAGGGAAGCGTCCTCAGTGTCGCTCTTTTTATCCTCAAAATCTATCAGTTAGCCGACATTCTTCCGCGAGACGGAAGACTGCTCTCATCACTATACGTGGACGACCTGCAAATAAGCTACAGACACCCCAGCCTCATAACAATTCAACATGAACTCCAGAAGTACCTAAGCCTAGTCGGGAACTGAGCTTCCCTAAACGGATTCCAATTCTCGCCCTCTAAAACTAAAAGCATGCACTTTACCCTTTTGCCCGGCGCTTACCTGAAACCAGCCCTAACGCTGCACAACACCCCTCTACTATACGAAGAAACTATAAAATTCCTGGGTCTTGTGTGGGACCCTAAACTCACGTGACGACCCCACATTGCAGCCCTGGCGGCTCGATGCAAAAGGTCGACAGGACTTATCCAATCGGTAACATCCCTGAAGTTCGGTGCCGACATGGACACCGGAATGAATTTGTTCAGAGCAATAATACGATCGCGCATGAACTACGGAGCCGTTGTCTACGGATCTGCAGCCAAAACTACTCGCGACCCTCTTTCGGCCATCACAAACAAAGCTTTGCGTATCACAACCGGCGCGTTCCGCTCCACCCCATTCGAATCCCTTAACGTGCTCACTAACGACCTTCCATTTCCGCTCCGGCGAGACAAACTTTCGCTACAACACTATTTTATGACTAGAAGTCAAATCATCAACCCGGCAATCAGCCACATCACCAACATATCCGATAAGCGCCTTTTCGCGGCTAAAAAGAACATATGCCCACCGCTTTCCCTTCGTGTGGACAACCTGCTGACCTCGCTGAACATCAATCGTAAAGCTATTAAGCCTTCATTCTCCTACCGAATTCTTCAAATTAACACACCAACAGGGATGATCAACCCACAGCCGGTCAATCTAGACCTGCAAGAGTACCCTAAAGCAACTCCCCAACCAACGCGTACCGGCAGGAATTCATAAGAGTACTTGAGGAACAATATTTAGAGCACCGCCATATATACACCGACGGCTCCAAAACCGCGGACGGAGTGGGAGCCGCCGCTGTGTGCTGGAACATCCCACTCTCAGCCACTCTCCCACAAGAGGCCTCCGTGTTCTCTGCGGAGCTCCACGCCCTCGATCGAGCCATCTCTATTGCCAAAACAGATCACTTCCCCAAATACGTCGTATTCTCAGACAGTCTGAGTGTCCTCACCCAGCTTAAAACACTGCACTTCGAACATCCCGCTCTACGTAAAATGCAGCACGATTTCTTCGCGATGTCCGAGACGGGTTAGGCAGTTGAATTCTGCTGGATCCCCGGACACGCGGGAATAAGAGGAAATGAACTTGCGGACTCGCTTGCTAAACTGGCATCTACTCACCAAGAACAATTTTTCGCACTACATTACCGGGACCGGTTCTCTATTATCAACTCCCATATAACATCCCGATGGAATGAAATGTGGCAACTGAGTGAACAAAAAATGCTTTCAGTCAAACCCTCAGCCCGAAAATGGGAAATAAAGTTCACCAACAGAAAAGACCAAGTGTTCATCAACCGCTTGTGCACGGGACACACGTGGATAACTCACAACCACCTGATGGATGTCGACATGGTACCGAACGCGCCACCTTGCCTCTGTTGCCACCAAGTGGCTATCAGCGTGAAACACTTACTGATGTATTGCAACGCACTCGCGGCAGCCCGACGAGCGTTCCTAGATCCCCCGTGCAACCTACAAAGCCAACTCACGGACCCAGCCTACCGTAAAAAGCTTATTGCTTTCGGAAAACACACCGGACTATACGAAGCTGTCTAAATCCCAAACACCTGTGCAAATGAGGTGGTCTCTCCACCCCATTACGCACAGAGATAACAATACATTTACGAAGATACGCGTTAACTCTTTACCTCTTGTACGCGCTAGTACGCGAATATGCCACAATGGAAATATGTACTGACTTCATCTTGGCAAAGCTAATATTTTCGCACGCAAGGCTGTGCGAATTTACCTGAATCAATGACGGTCGCGCCTTACGGGGGAGCCTATTATGACTCACGTTGAGGCTCCGGTGGAAATGAGGCTGAAATCAAATCAAAAATCAAATACAGATACAGACCGCATAATTTATGTAACTCTCTGTCATTCATTTCAGGAATACCTGTATATTTTTAGTAATGCATGCTCGTCGCTGCAGCAACTTCAGTCATGCTTTGGGTTAATAAAACCGATTTTCACAAAACATTCATTGATCCTCTTCAGGGGAACCGGTTCACACTTCAGTCGATAGCGAGCACGTGTGACCTAAGGTTGACCTCGAAAACTTTTATTTCTAACTTAGAAGTCAAATACGACGGCCTTCCCGAGCTCGAGGGGTGTGGCTTCATCCGTCTATGGCCCTTCTTCATCTTTACTTGCCCCCTCTTACTTCTCGACCCCTCCTTGGCTCAACTTAGATACCTCCAGACCTATAATCACTATATTATAATAAGCTCGAAATATTATTACATAGCTTCATCTGTATGAAAATATTTTTCGTTAATTTCCCTACTGTAATTCCCCTACTGTAATTCCCCTATTATAATTCCCCTATTGTAATTCCCCTATTTTAATTCCCCTATTGTAGTTCCCTTAGCTTATTCACCTTACTGTAGTTACCCAAATGTACATCAAATACGGATTACCCTACCAGAGTTACCCTACCGTCATTTACAGAATTGTTATCTACACAACCGTAATTACCCTACTGGGACTACACTACAGTGATTACACTACCATACCGTAATTGCCCAACCGTTATTTGCAGAACCGTAATATCTCTACTGTTATTACAAAACCGGAATTACCCTACCGTCATTACTCTACCGTAATTACCCTACCTTAATTACCCTACCTTAATTACCCTACCTTAATTACCCTGCCATAATTACCCTACCTTAATTACCCTACCTTAATTACCCTACATTAATTACCCTAGCTTAATTACCCTAGCTTAATTACCCTAGCTTAATTACCCTAGCCTAATTACCCTAGCTTAATTACCCTACCGTAATTACATTACTGTAATTGCCCCACCGTGATTACCTTGCCGTAATTACCCTACCGTAAAATGCCTAACCGTGATAACCCTGCCGTAATTATCATACCCTCATTACGACGCTCCGGTGGAAATGAGGCTCAAATCAAATCAAAAAAACCAGTTTCCATACCGTAAATTCCATACCGTAATAACCGTCCCGGAATTATCCTACCGTCGCCCTTCCTTCAAGAGGTGACAGCCTCTTAACTCCCTTCCATTTCTGCGGACTCGCGATGAAGGATTCTTCACGCCAAGAGCGCCCTTCATTGTTGCTGCGTATTAGCCCGTTATGTTTCAAAACGGCCTCCATAGGAACCAATTCTGATTGAGTCGAGTTTTATCATCCCCCGGCTGTAGATTTGAAAGGTGCCTTCTCCTCTATCAGACTACGCTTGTGAAGGGCTGTGATCTGTGAACAGTATTTGGACACGATACTGTATCAAACATACATCTTTCAAATACACTGGCCAATTTCCATGAGATGATTTTGACAAGGCCCATCAATGCCTGTGAACTAAAAGAAGGTCGATTGTATTGATGCTATTGTTGGCCATTATTAACCCAATTGTTTGGCACCAAGGCCCAGCATTGATCGGTGTACGCCTTTGATCACATAATTTGTTAGTGCTAAGAGGATGGCAAGGAATTGCTTCTTCTCTCAATAGTATATTGAAAAATTTTGTTCCACGATCCGCTAAACAAAGCTTCGGGTATTGCCGGGATAGGACCAATTCCGTATCGAAATAACCTTGTATAAACATTGCAACCTGAGGGATAAAAGAATATATATATGTATTTATG
>SDVV010034144.1:0-11209 GCA_016164225.1 Gammarus roeselii
TCGGTTGTGTTGCGGTGAGACAGCGGCCCAAGAGCGCCACGCGATCTTTGAGTGGGTTGTGTTGCAGTGAGACAGCGGCCCAACAGGGCCACGCGATCTTTGAGTCGGTTGTGTTGCGGGGAGACAGCGGCCCAACAGCGCCACGCGATCTTTGAGTCGGTTGTGTTGCAGCGAGACAGCGGCCCAACAGCGCCACGCGATCCCGGACCGAATTTCTTTCGATTTGATGTAGTTGTTGGTCTAAGCGTCCAGAGCTGTAATTCTTAGCCAATGCAGAGTCTAAGAGCACTTGAAGTCCTCTTACTTGTTTTATGATGATCTGAGCAATTTCATGGGTGCAATCAATCCGCTTTTCCGTCTGTGCCATCAGAGATGGGAAAACGAAACTTTTTAAGCACGCTTTCCAATTCGGTTTCAACATCTAAAAACCTAGTATCAACGTTGACTGCCTCATCTCTTGAGATGAGGGGGGGGGGGAGGGCTAGATGTATGAGTGAACTGAGCTTTCAATTGTTCGCAGAATTTACAGCTCGTTAATTTGTACTCCCAATTTAGAGGAGTGTTACGCGTTTGTCTAGCAGGACTATCGCCTTCCATCAGTTTGGGAGAGTGCGATTGGTGGCAAATGACACATTCGAGCTTAGTCTATCTTAGTCACCTTGAACTTGCTAAGTGAGTCGCTATAAATTGTGAAATTAACTGAAAGTCGAAGTGCTACATTCGTTCTCCTTTTAAACAGCAGATTTGTCTTTAATAATCATAATAAGATACGAGATTATATGAAGTGCTGTTGGCCGTCGACAGGGGAGCGTTGTTTAGAGTGTTGTATTGGGCGGAGGGTTGGAGTTACCACGAGCATATTGGCGGAGTTGGCGGTTGAGGCAGCTCCTATTTGTGATAAGTCGGCGATGGCGGAAGGTTCAAAGGCTAAGTTATACAAGCTGTTGGTGTTGATTTGGTGATTGAAAAGAGGATGCTGCGAGTTAACGTGGGTAGAAATAGGATAATAAGTGTTAGAAGAATGACGATGCAAGCGGAATCAGTATACGCCAAAGTTAATAGTTGGTGAAGAAAGTTAGGGAATTAAGTTCTCAGGCTCTCTTGTGGAGATTATTTGTCAAATGAAAACTGAAATTAAACGTTATGTACAGGAAAGGTGTATAGAGTTGAGTGCACGGGAGGATGTAATGAGGTGCCGGATCTAGGGACAGGAAGTAAAGAGAGCTTTCGGGCCGTGCTGCCGACACTGATCTTTAACATCTCTCCTGACACGAAGTGAGTGTTTCGGTCTCATGACCGGACCCTTTCTCATTAAAAGAGTTTAGTTATGGTATGTATGCGAGGGCATGATAGGAGTGTGAGACTTTTTTTGCTGTCGGCGTTGCGTCTGTATCTGTTTTTCATTTTGAACGATAAACGAAAGAAATCCTTGATCGAGTTGAATCCTGCAGGCGATTGAAGCATCCAGACCCATGTATGAGTATGGTTAAGTGAATCTCCATGTACAAGCATGTTTGATTTTGTTTTGTTTTCCCTCATGTTTAAATTAAAATACAGACACAGATTCAAACAAATACTCATCAATAACGAGTAGTTTTGTTGTTGGGATGTTTCAGTCCAAAACTTATTGAAAAGCTATTGTTAAATATATATAGATTTTTTTCACTAAAATTATCACAATAACAATGCAAACATCATTTGGAGCCTCTTACTCTATCTGAACAATTCAAAATGAGGAAGTTTCCTTATTCATGGCAATAAATAACTTTGAAGTATAGTTGAATATAAAAAATATTGTTTTACAGTTTTATCTGAGTATGGCATACAAAACCTTACAAGCGATGCCAAAAAGGACCCCTTTGTTGAATTCTATTAATATGTACAGAAATCGCGATTGCCTATAGAAGTATATTCTGTCACACCGAATATATTTTTTGTTTGCATAGAACTAAACGGGAAAGTATATTCGGCTCTTGTTAAAGCTTTTTCGTTTTGTTCAGGTTCTTGGGGGTGGACGGATGATTATTTATTTTATAGATCATTAAATCTTTATTTTAGTAGTTTATTATTTAGTTCGTGGACTCAATGATTTATCTGCACCCTTTTTTTAAGGAAACAAATTTTGCATTGGTTATTATATATCGAGGCTGGTTGAGACCGTGCGACCCGGGGAATATGGGGTACTCTTGGGACCCGCGGGACGCGGGAGACCCGGGGGTTTCGGGAACCCGGAGTACTTGGAAGGCCAGGAGGATTTGGGGGGATCCCTTTGGACCCTTCTGAGACCCTGTGGAACACCCTTGAGACTCTTTGGGACCCCCTAGAGAAATTTTGGGACCCTCTCGAGACCACCTAAAGACAAAAAAATGTAGGTATGTGAAATGCTTGAGTAGAACAATTAGCTGTTACAGTCCACGGATTACTGGCGCAGAGGGGGGCTGCCGCGTCGAGGATGGTCGAGGCGCGTTGAGATCAGTCGAAACACGTCGAAACACCGGCTGAAATGAGGCGCACCGAGATGAGCTTAGACGAGGGGACTCGATGTACCCGGGTAGCTCTGGGGATCCGGGGGACTTGGGTTATACCTCCGGGACTCATCTGGCTCGTTTGGGACCCGAGGGACCTCTGCCCCCCACCCTAATCCCCTAAACAATAAGTGTGATGTCATTTCTTTCCTCTTTGTCATCCACAATTTTGTCATCAAAAATAATATTAAGGTACTTGCTCAAAAGTTCCTGTCTGTGCTTTTCTGAGTACTTGTTTCTTCAGTCTGTGCTCGCTCGTGCGTGCGCGGACCATATGTAATTTATCTTGTTGGCCACTACCGCGTACCTATAAACCTTGTGGTGGGCTGCGGTTCTCGTTGATCTGATCCGTGAAACCGTGAATCTTGTACCAATTTCAACGATAGCATCTGGGCATTCTGGCGGGCGTACATATTACTCTTGAGGGTCTGAGGGGTTGGAGGCGGGGATTCGTTTCGTCTGTGTCTTTATTTTACCTGAATAAAGAAATTTTAAAGTAACTGAACTAAACCGCGTAGCTGTATCCATTGTATTGCGTTGCTGTCGGAGATTACTTTGTCCGTGAATCTGTAAAAATTGTACCAATCTCGACAATACTACATGTACGCACTGGCGTGCATACATATTACTCCTAAAATTCTAATTGATTGAAAACGAAAATCTGTTTTGTCTAAACGGTTTTCTTGTGCGAACCGGTGTGCGTATGACGACTGAAATTCTCAACATGTTGTAACTTTGACAACGTAATGTTTTTCGCACGTCGAGGCGTGTGAGCCTACTGGAATCCGTGATCGTTGAGCCCTACGGGGGAGTCTGTTATGACTCACGTTGAGGCTCCGATGGAAATGAGGCTCAAATCAAATCAAATAAAGTTCGTTCTGCGTTTGAAATAATTAACTTCAGTGTTGAAAGCAGTCGAAACAGCCTTTTTAAATAATTTTGATCACGTTTACAGAATATGAACAATAGGAAGATTGACCAAATAATCTTCAGTATTTTTATTTTATTTTGTCAGTTAATTTTTGCTAAGCGGTTAAGGTACACGATTTACAAAATACCGTAACCGTGCACAACATATTTGAAAAGGCCAGGTTATATGAACCGAGACCGAGAACAACGGCAAGGACATAATTTTTGCTCACCGCGCACTTGACAGAAATGCGTTAACCTGCCTAAAGCGGCCGGCCCCTCAAGCCGTATTCTTTGAGTTATTCATTCAAGGACAGTGTGCCCATGTTGACAAAACTTGTTTTAGCTGCAGAAAGTCACGAGCGCCACCCTGAACTTTTCAACTCTTATATCATGTGCAGGCTGACCCTGATGGGCGATAACGTGCGGGTGAGTGCGTGAGGAGGGACAGAGTTCCTCACTTTGTTGAGACCGTCTACTCCGGTGTCTGCCTAGTAGCGTGTGGAATGAAAATAAGGGCTTAAATGAGCGAAAAGTGCATGCGGTGCTGGATGAATGGATCGAGAGAAATTATTCTCAGTGAAGATTGACTATCGTCTCAATCAAAATATATTCAATCCATCAGAGAGGATGCCAAAAACGTTTAATATATTCAAATAGGATCTTCATCAACACTGCCTTGATATAATTTGTTTCTCAGTATCTGAACTGCCCTTTGTAATGCGACAGAGGCAACATAACGAACAGCTACCTTGAGTCTCCTATGATGACCTATGACGGCCCTCATTCTGTTCCAGTGTTTGTTTGTCATGGTTAGTCGCTCGCCCTGAACTTCATTTCATGACCTCCTTGTCACAACTGATAGTGACACCGAGACCACATTTCCTAGTGATCCCTTAATCGCATGTGTTAGCGACCTACTAATCACAATTTTTTGTGACCCCTCATCACCGCTGAAATGTCCGACTCTGAGACCTCAACGACCGCTCGTCAAAAACGGCCTGTCCCGACACATGACTAAATCCTTCACGATATAATGTCTTCGTTGATTTTTAGAATGAGCTCAACAATAATTCAAGTCCACGGTAATGCTGATGCAAAAGGTAACTTTTCAAAATTTAAATTATTAATGGGGTGAGTTGATGGAATGATCAATGGTAAGTATTCTGGGGTCGGATGATCGGTGTCGCTTTTTTACATTTGCGTGGCAAGGCTTATAAATATGTGGTCGTGGTGCTAAGTGAGACGGAGATACCAAAACTGATAGTAACTGGTGTTCGATTTTCTGGAGCAAGGGATTGTATTCAAAATATTACGTTGCCGATCACGGATTTTTTTAGGTCACAAGTGTTTTAAAAGTGTATGAAGGCAACAAAAGGCCTCTTGGCTCTTACACGGTTGCCTTTTGAAATTACGAAGGTTAGTAGTTCTGAACAAGAAAGTCTATGAGTGCTGTTTCAAAAGATCAAAAAGAGAAAAGTTTTAGTAATAGATAGCATGTAAAAATGCCAGAAATCTCCGAGACAAAATCGAAGAATGGATATCTTTGCGTTGGATGAAGATATTCAATATCACATAATAATGGATTAAATCGAGCATCAGACATTATGTAGGTGGATTTACATTCCCCGATTACTCACTATTTCACAAAGATGGACGAGGCCGGGAGGGTGCCGAAGGATTGTCTCGTGAAAAATATTTTACAAATCCTAGAAGTAACTCTTCCAAGCAGCAGACACGACATAGTCTCAATTCAAGAAGTCGGTTTACATGCAAAGTCTCAACTCACCCTCGTCTATCGTCCCCCCAAAAGCATGGTTGCACATGCAGTCGCAAACAAGCGAAGGACTCGACAAAACAGAAGCACAGACATGACGACGCTACAAAAAAAAATCATGATTAGCAGAAGAGTTCTAAAGAAGGTCCTAACACGTGAAAAGAAAGATTATGTTAACAAAATTGCACAGAACGCAAAACGAGTCGGAGATATTTTTTCAGTTATATTCCGAGCAAAAAAAATCAAGATCTTTAATAGGACCTCCTGAGAGCGATAGTGGTTGTTTTGAAGGATGTTTTCGAGAGTATCAAGTCCATACGTGTTTAAGCGAGATTTGTATGTTTTTCTATTAAAATCTTAGTACTTTTGGTCGATGATCAGATAATGGTATTTACTGAAACTCGCAGAATGTTTCTTGCAATTGTTAAAATGTATCACCTTGCTTAACATGGTTCGTATGGGGCAGGATGCCATTGACACGAATGTTTGCTTGTGATCATTGGATTTTTTTAGCGTGGTTTCATACCATACCTATGTTTTTTTCCGTCTGCGACACGTAATTTGCTGCGACTTGTATTATAATTGATTTAAAAGAAGGTATCATATATCCTGTTCGATTAAGCCTTCAAACTCGTAATTTTCCAAGTCTGGTTCACCGAGTATTTTTAGTTGAGCTCTCCCTTTCACAGATTTAATTAGAATGAGGTTTCATTTTAGGCACCACTCACAACAATTTCCTCTCTATTCTGAGTACTTTTCATCGGGCAATACATCAAATCGGTTACACGTGGCGGTTCGGATGTGGTGTGATAGTGGTCCATCGTGTTATGATTTCTCACTACGTGGCTGCCTCTTCTTTACTACAGTTGAAAACAATGCCTTGCTATCTTTAAGGAAGCTTTCTATCGATTTGATGCGGGCTTTTGTCTCCGTCTAAATCTGCAAGCGTCTTGCCCAGTTCAGAGTCTAGATGCACTTGATTTTTTCTTACTTGATTTAGGTGGCCTTCGAAGTTGTTTGACAGCCACTAATTCGCTGTTCATCATATATTTGAATAAGTGAAAATGTTTCTGCACGCTCTCCAATTTTATTCAACGTATTGGATTGGCCACTTGGGCTTGACTGAATTTTGCTTTCAGTTGTTTTATTTCCTCGGAATGTTGACAAAGTTCACAGCACGCTATCTTGTATTCCCCAATTGGAGACTTTGGCGCAGATTTCTTGCAGAGCTTGAAGAACTATCGCCGTTTTTTCTTGCAAACAGCAGTTATGAATATTATAACTGTAATTTGATTTGAGATGGGATGATTTATATTTTAAGAGGATCCAATGATGATTGTTTGGGGTGATTCGTGACTGACCTGCAGTGCTGATATTTTTCCGGTGATTATGTGAGTCCAACTGGTGGATGAAAACTAAACTAAGCTCGGGCTAAAATGTTTTTTATTTTACTAGTTTTTTTATCCAGCTGTTTGCAGGTTTCAAGTGTGGAAGTAGGAATTGTTGATATCTACTATTTTCAATAAGAAAGTATTTCTATGATATATGCTGGGAACACAGTATCATTTTTCTAATTTATTCACTGAGTACACTGCAGTTTAACAGGTAGTTTTTTGTATCCTCCACTTGGGATAAGGTCATATCATAGTCACATAGCATCCTGCATCGCAGTTCCTTGTAACCAGGAGCAACAGAGTTGGTGTAATGGCCGCGAACTGTAGGCGCGTTCCACCCAGCTTTGCCACTCAAGTCGACGAGAACAAATCAGCGAAAGATTCAGTGTCCCTTGCTTGCATTGACTCATTAAAAAAAATGAAAGTGTATGCCGTCCAGCCTCTATATTAGTATATTACAAATATATTTCATGACACGAGGTGATGATTATCAGAAACCTTTGACACTATGAATAATGTACGTGTTCCTAATGCCATAACCAAATAATACTAATAGAGTGAGATAGATATGAATGGTTGTTACATAGTATAGCATAAGAAAATAATTTCTTTATTTGCATAACAAAGAACTTCTGAAATTGTGTTCAGTTGGCTGAAATTTCAATCTCCATTACGAATTTAAGTTAGGAGGGAAGGTGTATCGCGAAATCTACGGTTTTCAAGACAAATGTTTCACTAACTTTTTTTGACGACTTCTTACATTACGCATTTCACATTCCGCCTCAAATCATTCTACGATATTTTTCTAACGTTGCGAAGCAAACCTAAATCTGTGCATGAATAATCACCAAGCATGATGGATGAATATATCCTCATTACACCTTTTCCACCTTTACAAATCGTCCCTCTCTCTCTAAACGCGTTCAAAGGACATTGAGTTGATAGACGGTACGTTTATTGCAGCTTAATATTTTATGTACTTGACTGCTGTCATATCGTATCTGAGATCAGAATAATACTGAGAAGAAGTAATCTCCACCGTACTACATACGTTTATTGCAAAAAGTTTAACTTCGAGACTCGGGAGAGAAATATTTTCATCATTGACCCAACATGGAATTTAGCCACTTTTTGTCAGGCAAGCATTGGAGTATAAAACCAACTTGTGAATATTTCTAACGGTTGCAAGTGTTCATTTTTTGCAACCTATGATATTCTGACCTTCAATTTTAAACAGCAATTCGTGGTTAGGACACTAAAAAGCACAGGAGGGTTCGTTGAGAGCATATCACTGTTACAAAATCATTTGGAACAGCATAAAGTGTTATAAAGGGTCTGTTGATTATAAAAGTTTCAAGTTGTGTAACTTTTTAACTGTCAGAATAGTCAGAATAACGATAAATGCTGTCAATCGTTGAAATACAAGAAGAAAAATTTTCTTTTGCAAATTTGACTCACTTATAAGATGATATTCTGTCACTTCAGCACCATTTATGATAACGTAGAAAATAATCTGCAGGTTCGTTGGTGGTTAGATGGTAGAGGTGCTTTACTGGTAAATAAACAGATAGTTATTTCATGCCTGTAATGGTGAAGAATGCTGGATAACTAAAACATAAAATAATACCGAAATAATTGACCGAAATAGTGTGATGAAATTAACTGAAGAAAACAATTGAAGTTTATTATATCATATGACATCAACATTGTATGGATAATCAACCCAATATAAATCAAACAGTTAATTTTTATTAATGGATCGGCAACGGAAACATACCATTCGTCGTAATGACTCCAGAGACAACAAATTTTCCGCATTCCCAACATCTCATTTGTGGTACCTTATATCCATATATTCCTCGCAAGCTCTCATTAACCATGCACACCCTCAATGTCCTTGGCACTGCCTTGCGACTATTTCCCGAATCATCAGAATATCACACCGTTTGCCGTTAACACAATATAAACAGTCAAATTGTTGGTCTTCAACTGCCATGAATGACCTGGGACAAATATATTTTTCCACAACAATTATCAGCTTTCAATACCCTTGGCCTCCTTTACAGTTTTATGACTCTATTCATGTACATTCCAACAGGCCAATACCGTCATTCGGCAGCAGAGTGAAGCTGAAGACGTGTGATTGTGAATCGACATCTCCTCAATGCCGCCCCGTCATTTGAAAGTAAGTCATGTCAAGCTATCACAGTTACCATGTTGATTTAAAAAAAAACAATAAGTTCCTGATTCGACGTCATCATTAGGCGACTGGTTCAATATTCATTTTCATGTCGGAATCCCCTTTGTTGCCGCTCATTATTTAACACTCGTTTATCGCCTGATCAAAATATGAAGAAACAAATTACTCTCAATTTTTCCACAGCTGAAAATCCCATAATCATAATTTTATTTGGCACATATTTTATTTTGAAATTTTGCTACCGAGCTGAGTGAATGCCTCCTAATTCTACCGACCTGGCCCTAGCATGACTCAAGTTAGAAACGTGGGCCGATCAAGGAAATGCAGATACAGACACTAGGCCGAATCCCCCAGGAAGGGGATGGCCGACGGCAAGGCGGCAATCACATTCCTCTCATACACACACACCCGCACAACTTAGCCCTTACTCGCTAACGAGTCAGGAGTGTGGTCTAAGGTCAGTGTCAGCAGCAGGGTTCGACAGTGTGTCGGGTTTACCCCTGCTGCGTCATGTCGACCGGCCCCTCCACCCACTCACTACCATCCCGTCTCGCAACGAGATGAAAGGGGTAGCGTCAAAATAATCCATTCACAATCATTTCCCACTCACGCCTATTCATTACACGCTCTCTCGCTACCTCCACACTGAAGTCTTTTGTTCCTAGCGTCTGCTTCACACTATCCATCCACCCAAACATCGGAAACATAGGAAAGTGATTTCAAAGCATTCAAATTTTACGAGGATTTACTTGTTGAAGGTCCAATTGATTAATGTTGTCAACGTCGGCGTCGAGGTTCATGATAGGGATAAAATACTTCCCAATAATTGAGTTACCCGTGGAGCGTGAAGTGGTGCAATCTGTTGATAGTTTTCTGTATTGAATATGGACTTAAAAGAGTTCAGCAATTTTACATTTAGCCTAAAAACTATTCCTTCAAATTGAAAAAAATGCATCACGGTTATGTTGGTTACCTTAAACAGTAATAAATTATTTAAACTCGTCGTAACTGTTCTTGATATTGAGATAAGGGATTGATTAGGAGATTCAATTATCAATCGTACTGGAACATATCTATTATTACTTATTCCATGACTCGAAGCTTCGTGAGAGATTGTATCATGCTCACCTACCATCTCCACAAATGCTTGAAACAGGAACTTGGGATTATCTATACTTGGGAGCACCTGTACATTTCGACTGAGAAGTCCCAAAATATACAGTTCAAATAAACGGTATTACCGTTGATTCTGTTGATTCAACAAAAATTCTGTTACATTCTCATGAAGCTTCCTAATTAAACAATTGATTTCCTTCTATAAATATCACAGAAATAAATGGAAAATTCTGGCAGTCGTATTGCGAAACAATTTATTACCTTCTCCAGGAATAGCCATCATATTTCTTCTTTATTTGTAAGATTCGTAATTCATTTTGGCCATCATATAAACCAGGAACAAATGTTTGACAACAAAAGCTGCTAAACATTAGCTGGGGAAACCGTATTTTTTATACTGCATCAAGTGCCATGCGCTGCTAAAATCATATTGATGGTCGTTGCTTTGTGAACATCAATTGGGATTGCTCCAGATAAATCATCAGCTATAGTCTTTGTGCGAGTAATAATTAGTTAAATAAGTTGACCAAAGTTTTTGAACCATAAAATGCGATTTTTTATTGTTAATTCATCACGCAGTTTTTCACCGTTCATATATACATGTACAAAGGCGTAAGATAATTCTGTTACGGTTAGTCTGTTACGGAGAAACTAAAGACATTCGTCCCATATAACTTGGTACTGATTTTAAATATGGATTGATGACTGGGCAAAGTCTCTCAATGAAAACCATCGACAGATGGTGAGTCATGTGACAATTAAAGCGCACCTGTGAACTTGACCACAAAAACATCATAGTCAATTAACGTACAATTTATCTTCGATCGCGTTGTTGCTTGTCGCTCGGCCGGTCACCAGTCCCTGCCGACCTCTTGCATGACCACTGTAGCCACTACTTGTAACAACTGGAGCCTAAATTAGCGACAATTCAATTTCAGGACTCCCATAAAGAATCAGTCAATCACTATGGCGAGTGCGCCAATGTTGACTCAACCAGTCATCTTCCACGCTAGGAGCCATTTCTCGGGTGACGGTCCAAGAACTCGGGAGCCAGCGAGAGGAAGCCGCGTCTGTCTGAAATGGTGGCAATGAATTAAAGTTTCATCGGGCAATCATTGGTTGACCAACTGAAACAGCTGCAACCACTTATTCTATATTGCCAGCAAACTTATTTTGCTTAGTTTGATTTGCCCTGACCAGTGGGATACAAGGTATAAACAGACGCATCGTGCCTCCTTGCATTCATCAGGAGGAAAGATAATGAACAAAATCAATTATCGAGGGAAGT
>SDVV010034145.1:0-11209 GCA_016164225.1 Gammarus roeselii
CTTACACCGACCACAGCTGAACTAGAACTGAGCGAAACGTGGGCTGCAGCATGTGGACCACGTGATGGAATTGATCATTGCCATAGACCGACAGCTAATTATTGCCAGATATCACTAGAAACCTGCTAAAGGAGATCAAATTTACTACTGAAATACTCGTTCTGCATAAATAATACGAAATAAATCATCTATCATTACATAAATTGTGTTTATTTCACCTTCTTATGTAAAAATACCGGAAATCTCAAAAATCCATAATAATTTTTCCAGAACTGTATGTACGATGTTAAGACATTGATAGATACATATACTCACGGTTCTTTATGAAACATGCACCTAATTCCTTCTACTTCGCTTGTCAATCTCGACTCATATATGTAACCAGAGAGGACAGGTTACCTAACCTAACCTAACCTTATGTACGGTTTTCAGTCATTGTTACATATGAGCCCCCTCCACACGGTTTCTATAAAACGTGCACCTAATTATTTCTACTTCGTGGTCAATCTTGACTCGTATACGTTAGCATGGAGGATAGATTTTTCATCTTAGATGGATTGAATGCTAAAAGTAATTCATTTATGTTCCCATCGTCATACAACGGACACTTCATTTCATACTTGATCTACCACATTTACTTCATTAGATTTGATTTGCCTTTTTCTTTCCTATAATTTTCATACTCTTCACGATGACTTCGTTTCAAATGTCTCCACACATTACTCGTGGATTTATGTTTATTCAATTTTATTTCTTTCCGGCACAGATTACAGACCCCCATCACCCCATTACTTTCGAACAAACGACGATACAAGCTATACCTCATCCTTCCACAACAGAATCACAACCTTGACTGAGTATGATCTGATCGGACTCTGATTTATATCTCACCATTCTGTCACACATATGGAGCATTTACCCCGAGATAGGTTTATGGAAGTGTTGCACCCCTTAAAACTTATTCTTCTAACGACTTCGACAATTCGATGTTACCTCCAACTGACACAATGTATGCAATTCATCGCTTAACCTTTGAGTTTTAAGATATTATAAACAAATGATTTAGCATTTACATAGTTATATTAATATTTACTAGTGATAATTACAAATCTTGCTGACATCATCAATGACATTAAACTCGTTTTTCTGATCAGAACAGACCACGTATAGTCATTCATACCCATCATCACGATGTTTCAGTTTCCTCTCAAAATCCATCGTATAATCCAGAATATCTTTGTTGCGAATACCGAAAGCTGTTCCGTGATATTGAGTCCACAAATGTATTTCTTCTTCTTCTTGAACCCTAATTATTCGAATCTTCTCAAATTCAATGTCATTCTGTTCATCATAAATAAGGAATTCTTGCATACGTTCCAGATTTTCTTTGGTTCTTCGGTAAAATCCGTTTCCCAATACCTCAGCTTCATTACAGTCATGATGATTTTCCACTCGGATCATATCAATTTCGAGAGTTGCTTCCTTATTTCCCTTGAACTTTCATTTGTTTATAATATCCTAAAACTCAAAGGTTAAGCGATGAATTGCATACATTGTGACGGTCGGAGGTAACATCGAATTGTCGAAGTCGGTAGGACAATATGTTTCAAGGGGTGCACCGCTACCCATAAACCTATCTCGGGGTAACTGCTCCATATGTGTGACAGAATGGTGAGATATAAATCAGAGTCCGATCAGATCATAGTCAGTCAAGATTGTGATTCTGTTGTGGAAGGATGGGGTATAGCTTGAGTCGTCGTTTGTTCAAAAGTAATGGGGTGATGGGGGTCTGTGAACTTTGCCAGAAAGAAATGAAATCAAATGAACATAAATCCACGAGTAATGTGTGGAGACATTTGAAACGAAGTCATCGTGAAGACTATGAAAATGCTAGAAAAAAAAGCAAATCAACTATAATGAAGTAAATGTGGAAGACCAAGTATGAGATGAAGTCTCCGTTTGTATGAGGATGTAAAGAAATATGAATTACTTGTAACATTCAATCCATCTAAGATTGAAAATCTGTCCTCTCTGCTAACATATATGAGTCAAGATTGACCACGAAGTAGAACAAATTAGGTTCAAGTTGTATAAAAACCGTGTGGAGGGGGTTCATATGTAAATAACAATGACTGAAAACCGTACATAAGGTTAGGTTAGATTAGGTAATCTGTCCTCTCTGGTAACAATATATGAGTCGAGATTGACCGTGAAGTAGAAACAGTTAGGTGCATATTTTAAAAAGAACCTTGTCGAGGGGGTTCATATGACTGAACATCTTGCATAAGTTTAGGTTAGGTTAGGTTAGGTTTGTTTGAATCAAACTGCAAAGGATAGATCAAAATGATGAGACATGTGGAGATATATGTTATGTATGAATCCTAAAACACTGAAAATCATATGCATGCATGAAAAAATCTATCGAAATTACATTATTCTTGGATCCAAAAGGTTAGGTTAGGTTAGGATGAATAGATCTTTTAACATAACATACCATGAAGCTGATCCTCATTAAAAATCTTGTAACTAAAGCAAGGGATGTTGTTCTATAGGTTAGGTTAGGTTAGGGTGCCTATGTATTAATACTTCTGGCAGTGTATGGTAATCCTTTTGCACAAAATGTGTGGAAATGTCTACATTATGCCGACATCAACCGTGTGTACGCCTGCAATTTACCGGCATAGGCCGCTATCAACCGTGAACCCGCCTACATTATACAAGCATATGGCGGCATACGTTGCCATATGCCGGCGTCAACCATGTATACGTCATACATTTTATCGGCATATACCGCCATATGTTGCCATATGCCGGTATCACCCGTGTATACGCCGTACATTCCGACCCTGTATATGCATACAAATGTGTGTGTGTGTGTGATTTGAAAACTACGTGTAATAGAGCCATCTGGAATGGGATTGAAATGAATATATCCTAAATCAATGAATACGTATCCTACGTTGGCAGGATATCTCGAACGATGACACATAATTCCTGGTTAAGATGGTTAGGTTGGGTGCTAGGTAATCATGCATCTGACAGTGTATGGTAACCCTTTTGCGCAAAATGTGTGTAAATGCTTACATTATGCCGACATCAATCGTGAATACGCCTACATTATACCAGCATATACCTACATCAACTGTGAATACGCCTACATCATACCAGCATAAATCGCTATATGCCGGTAACAACTGTGTATGTTCATGTTAAAGCAAATATACGAATAGGGATCAGATTCTCCCAAGGGTCGCCGTTTATCTAAAATGTGTACTAACTGCGTTAGTCTAAAACCCCAATAGATCAGAGAAAAAACACACCCAGATGATAAATCCTATACCGATATGACGAGTCGACAGCTTCAGGTGAGAAGTGAATGCACATCATTGATAAAGAACCCACAGAGTGGCACTGATACCATGGATCAAGATAACACAAGAGAGGGAGGTCGGAGTCATTACCTATGTTTTTCACCAAGTTGCTCACGTCGAATTTTCTGAGTGAATAGTTATGTTTTTGTATAAATGATAAACCCATGTAATGACCTACTATACAAATATAAGCGTGTTATAAATATATTATCAATAAAATTTAGCTTATAAACGTTTGTTCACAATATCCCAAATTTATCTCGAATGATCAGCATTGAAATGCATATATGCGATATGACTTACGATGAATTGCAATACAACGCCTCTTGCCTTGCATTGAAAATGTGATAGAAATTATGCCCGTTCAAAGGTAAAACCGTTATCGAAGCGGTAAATGCGGCAATCTGTCTGGCTGAAAACGTGATCTTCTCCCACTACCCCAAAATCGTCCCTTGTTCGACGATGAAAGTGCAGATTTGCAACATGACTAGCATCAAAATGCACTACAACGCCTCTTGCCTTGCATTGAAAATGTGATACAAATTCTGATACCTATGATATCGTAGATATATATCTCATCAACTCCAATTCAAAGATAAAGCACAAGTCTACAGCCTCTTTTATGACACACTGGAATCACGCTTCGGTGACAACGTCTTGCTCATCTTCTCGGACACTGACTCGTTGCTGATCCAGTTCAAAGGTGTGGCCGACATTGATGGCGGAAATGCGGCAAGCTACCTTGGCTGAATACATGGACTTCTCCAACTATCCTAAAAAATTAATTCATCCTTTGTTTGATGAAGCCAAGAAAGGACAGCTGGGACTACTGAAAAGCGAAACAGATGATGACTACCCGAGTGGAGTCATTTGCTTGCACCTAACGTGTTACAGTATGTTGCTGGAGTTCGAGAGATTAACCAGCTGCTAAGTGTGTCAACTACCAGACACAAGCCAAAAAATCAAACATGAACAATACAGAGACATACATACCCAGAAACCTACACACACTTTGAGACCCTATACAACATTCGCGAAGAAGCTTGCCAACTTCAAACTGAACGCATTACTAAGAACTGCCTCAGTAAATTTGAAAACAAACGCTACTATCTCGATGATTTAACATGTAAGAGGCGTGAGCCGGGTGAGTCCGTCTTTGGCATATGTAGTAGAGTGAATGACGAAAGTACATCCACATGAACAGATTATAACCTGTAAATGTGCATAGCGTTCATGCCACGGAAATTACTAATAAGACAAAGAATAGATAAGAGCATACTTATCTAATTTTCCAGGATCGCATCCAACTTTTTTCTTAGGGGATCCCTACACCCCACCCCTCCAGAAACTTGCTAGAGCACTATTCATACAATAATCGAATAAATATATATAATGAGCAACTGAAAGGAACCAAGCGTACCTCTATACAACCATCTTAAGAAAAAAAAACATTTATAAATACAATACATATCATATACAATATAATGGAAAATGTTCATAACATAAAAACTGCCAATGTATATCCAAAAGCTGTCCGTCCGTCCGTCAGAATGGGTCACCCGTGAGTCAAGTGATTAAAGGCTTACCCTAATGCATGTCCAAATGAAACAAAAGTTATTCCTACCGAACACGACAAATCATTAAAGGTACACCATACTTCATGACCGAATGAATCAACACTATTTCTACCAAACGCGACAAAGTGATTAAAGGTATACCCTACTGCATACCCTGAACGGTGCGGAATGAGATAAGTTCATGTGTGGCATTGATTGATAAAAAAGTCTTCGAGTGCCATTTGCGTTTGGAATACAGGAGACGCTCAGAGGGAATGGATTTAATCAAACAATATCGATCGTGCTATTATCAATCGTGCTATAAAATACCACGTACATACTATGGGACTCACTAGTGATGAGAAATACGTCATAATCTACGTATTATAACGATTGAACAACGATTATATATGGTAACAACTTCGAATACATAACATAATGTATGGGTAATAACCATTGAGAACTAGATAGAATCGTTATAAAAGCTTATATTCAAATGTATCCTACACTAACAAAACATGGTAATATGTATTAGGCCACCATTTCTTTCATAACTACGCCAATTACGAATAACCCTGAATAAATCAGGGTTGAGCAGTAAAAGTTTCTATTCAAATGAGTCATATATAACAATATGTGCGAGCAATAAAAGGCATTGATGTAACAGGGCGCCTGTGCAACTATATAATACGATATAAAAGTCCCTATTCAAATGTATCCTACACTAACAGCCATCATAATATGAACCATAATTTTTTGCATAACTACATCGATTACTATCACCATACATAACAAAATGTGCGGGCATTGAAATACCATTGAAATAACAGAGGGGCCGGTGAAACTATATGAAACGTTATAAAAGGACCCTATTATGAATCCTACACTAACAGCTGTCCTAATATGTACCATTATTTTCTTGCGAACAAACCATTTAAAAATCCCAACACAAAATTTACTCTGCTTTCTACAATGCGTTGTAACAAACTGTCAAAAACTCGTAATGACCGCATCTCGAGATAAGATCGCTAATTGTCATTGATATATTGGGACCACAAACTCACAACTCCTCCTCCCCCTCCCGGGTGGTCTCCATGAGGCTACAGTAAATAACTCAACCACAAGAGTATTTGCTTTAACCTACAAGTATAATGTCCGAGATATAAAGCGGCTAAGTCGGACACACTAAGATATAACATACGTCATAACAATTACATTATCCGGATGAAAAAAAAGCGTTTTGTCGTCCCTTTGCGACTGACCCCCTCCCTTTTCCTCCTCCCCTATCCTGTTCCCCCCTCCCGGGTGTTCTCTTTGAAGCTACAGTACTTAACTTGACCACAGGAGCAATTGTCTTAACCTACAAGAACAATGTCCGAGATATACAGCGACTAAGTCGGTTACACTAAGAAATAACATACTTCCTAACAATTACATTGACCGAATAAAAAAAGAATTGCGTTTAGGCACCCTGTATCCAGGAGCTCATCCAACTTTTTTGCCGAGGAGGGGGGGTCCTCTACCGCACCCCGAAATAATTGCGTTTTGTCGTTATTTGCTTTACTGTTATGTATGAGTGGCCGAGTGGTTAGCGTATCCGACTGCAGTGTCAGCCTCTGGTGCTGCATGTCGCGAGTTCGAGCCTCGGCAGGGACACGGCGGTCTTGTGGCGGGAAGATTGGGCTCCTCCCCCCTCTGTGTCTGCCTAACTTGGCCACCCCCCTTACTAGGGGGAAACGGCTGTATGTCTATGTCTATACATGAAATTTAGTCATTATTTTGTGTGATGTTCATATCAAATCACCTTCACACGGCTCTATTTACGTAGTTTTTTTTCAATATCACACACCAGGTACACACATACACTCTTTGTACGCATGTGCAGGGCCGATCCCGGTATATTGACGGCGTATTCAGAGGTCAATACCGGCACAATGTAGACACACACACACATTTGTAGGCATATACAGGGTCGGTTAACATCTGTAGCATTTTACCTCTGATCTATGATTTTTTCAATTAAAACAAAGTCCCTTGTTTTTGTTACAATATAATTAATGTGAACCACCTTAACGTCATGTTCGGTGAAAAGAACTAATCATCTTGACCTAACCTAACCTTTTCTATCCAAGAATCATGTATCATCGATTGACTTTTCTTTGTTACTTACGACTGTAATGCGGTGACATCAGTTTCCCAATGCCGACTTTCTTTTTCCTGCATCCATATATGAATAAAAACTCCCACCCTTTTGATTCTTGTTTTACCCATTATGAGATAACTGATAATTTCAACCCTAGTCAATATCTGTTCGATCCGTCTCATTTTATCGTTGGAAATTTCTTCTTCCAACACATGTAAAGAAATTTTGAGATTCGAATATTCATTTTTGTTTATTCTATGACGAAACGTGTGTCTCCGCTTGATCTCAACGAAACACTGACTCCATTCGCGGTATGCAGCTAGCTATTATAGATTGATTATGTGTTGTTTTTCGCAAAACATTAGGTCTAACGTTGCTCGCCTAGGTCATCAACTGTGTATGTATGTATGTGTATAGGGCTGTGTACGTATGTGAATTTGTATGTTCAACCGTATGTACGTGTTATGTGAGTTAAAATGAATTAAGAAAACACATAAAATTTCAAATTTTCGAGTGATAACATCTTACTCAAGCAGCCAAGTTATCACTTCAATAGACCGACTTGGCTTTGTCATCCCTCGAAGATGGAAAATTTAATTGATTTTTTTTTATACATTTTAACTCACGTAATACGTGCATACGGTTGAACATACACGTTCACATACGTACACAGCCCTATACACATACATACATACACAGTTGATGACCTAGGCAAGCAATGTTAGGCCTAATGTTTTGCGAAAAACAATATGTGAAGAACTTATAATAGCTAGCTGCATACCGAGAATGGAGTCAGTGCTACGTTGAGATCATGCTAAGACCCAGGTTTAGTCATAGCATACAAAAAAATTATTCATGTCTCAAAAGTTGTTTACACGTGTTGGAAGATGAAATCTCCGTAGCTGATTTGAGACGGATCGAACAAATATTGTCTAGTGTTGAAAGTATCAGTTATATCATAATGAGTAAAATAAGAATCAAAAGAGTGGGTATATATCATTCGTCTATGGATTTAGGAAAAAGGAAGTCGGAATTGAAAAAATCATGTCGACGCAGTACACTCGTATGTAACAAAAAATAAGGGAAATAAGAAAACAAACCTCGAAATTGATATGATCCAAGTGGAAAATCATCATCATGACGGTAATAAAGCTGAGGTAGTGGAAAACAAATTATTCCTACGAATAAAAGAAAATCTGGATCGTATGCAAAATTTCTCAATGATGAAGTTCTGAATGACTTTGAATTGGAGAAGTTTCGAATAGTTGAGGATCAAGAAGGAGAAGCAATACATTTTTGGACTCACGGGAGTGGAACGGCCTTCGGTATTTATATCGAAGTTATGTTAGAGTATATGAAAAATGTTGAGAGGCAACTGAAATTTAGTAACGATGGGTATGGTTAGATGTAGAAACTATGCTGTTTCAAATCAAAAACGAGGTATGTGTCATTAATAATGCCAGTAAGGTCTGTAAATGATGGCAATAAATACTAATAAAACTATGTAAATCCACAATTAAATAATTGTATTATCCTAAACTCAAAGGTTAAGCAAAGAATTGCAAACGTCGTGTCAGTCGGAGGAAACGTCGAATTGTCGAAATAGGAGTAGAAAAATATGTTTCAAGGCGGGAAATAATGTCGTAAACCTATCCCGAGGTAAATGATCTAGCTGTTTTATACATAATGGTAGAATATAAATCAGATTTCGATCAGATTTTGAAACGAAGTCATCGTCAAGAATTGGAAAATTATAGGAAATAAAAGGCAAATCAGAGATCAAGTCGTCAAAGGTTGTAGAGCCAAGTGGAGATATTGAAGTAGAACATAGTGCGAGACCATGTGTTCGTTTGTTTGAAACTGGATACAAATTTGAATTACTGGTAGCATTCAATCCATCCAAGTTTGAAAACGAGGCCTCTCTGCTAACTAAGAAGGGTCGAGAGTGACAACGAAACAAAAAACATGTATGTTAAAATGATATTTAAAATCCTCTGGAGGTGTTCATATGTATATATCAATGACTGAATACAGTACATAAGGTTAGGTTAGGCTATGATGGGTGTGAATAACATGTTAAAGTGATGTAGAATTGTGTCAAATCAAAAATAACATGAAATACCCGTAACGTTCATACCATCTAAGTTTGAAAATTAGTCCTCTCTGCTAACAAATTTGTGTTGCAAGTGACAACGAAACAAAAAACTTATATGGTAAAGTGATATTTAGAGTCGCTTGGAGGGCTTCATATGTATATAAAAATGACTGAATACCATGCATAAAGTTAGGTTAGGTTAGGTTTTGATGTGTGGGAATAACACGTAAAATCAAGAATCATATGGAAAAAGGTATAACAATCAAAACAAACGATGTAGTTTGCACATGAAAATGGTTGAAAATAGCTAGATCAAAATTAGAAGTGTGTATCAAAACTGCAATTGATAGATCAAAATGTACAGCCAAGTGTAGAGGATGGATATGAATATATCATAAATTTATGAAAAAGTATCATAGGTAGGCACAAAAAGTCAATCGATAATTCATAATTTTTGAATAGAAATGGTTTGATTATGTTAAGATGATTAGTTCTTTTCAACCCAAACAGAACAGGGATGGTGAAGAAGTTGGAGGACAGAGTAGATTCGCGTGTTCTGAGATGGTTCGGGCACATGGAGAGGATGGATGAAGGGAGATTGGTGAAAAGGATGATGAATCCGGAGGCGAGTGGTCGCAGGTCTAGAGGTAGACCGAAGTTTGGGTGGATGGATGGTGTGAAGCAGGCGTTGGGAAGGAGAGACATGAATGTGGAGGTGGCGAGAGAGCGTGCAATGAACAGGCGTGAGTGGAGAATGGTTGTGAATGGTTTATTTTGACGCTACTCTGATGTGCTTTCCCGTCCTTGGCACCCTGCTGTCGGGATGGTCGTGGGTCAGGGAAGGCCCGGCCATTATGACGCGGCGGGGGTGAACCTGTGAAAACTGTCGGGCCCTGCTGCTGACGACGGATCCTCGGACTGCACTTGGGACCCAGAGTGTATGTTGAGGGGGTACCGGCCGTATTCTTTAGCACATAAGGGCTAAGTTGTGTGAGTGTAAGCGTATGAGGGTGTGAGGTGTGCCTTGCGTTCGGTCACCCCCCTTTCTGGGGTATGCGACCTAGTGTCTGTATCTGTGTACCTAATATAACGTGAAGGTGGTCCACATTGAATATTTTGTAACAAAAAAAGGGACTTTGTTCTAATGGAATAAATCATAGATCAGAGGTAAAATGCTGCAAATGTTAACCGACCCTGTATATGCACGTCATTATACGGTGAACGGCCCTGCATATGCGTACAAAGCGTGTATGGTACCTGGTGTGTGACATAAAAAAAAACACGTAAAATAGAGCCGAATGAAGGGGATTTGACATGTACATCAAACAAAATAATGACTTATTATCATACATAACCATCAAACTTGAATGAAAATATATAATTATCGGTTAAGTTGGTTAGGATAACTAGATTTTTGAACCTGATATCACGTAAACCTGATCCACATTCTGGATTCTAAACATCTGAAAATGGATATTTGCTGGATCGAATTGGAGAAATGTATTCAAACTGATTTTGATATGATCAATATACAGCCCAAGTGGAGAGTTCCATACATATCAATATCATACATAAGCATCAAACTTGGATAAAAACGACATGACTATTTGTTAGAATAGGTTAGGTTGCCTACGTATTATTGTATTTGGCAGTGTATGGTAACCCTTTTTGCATTAATTGATATTTGATCTGTGTTGTCGTACATTGCTATATTTCGCTAATAATGTACCTTAGACATGGTTTATATCATAGATCTTGTTGACTGCGGACCTTACATAACAGATCTGTAGTAAGTCTATTAGAAATACGTTATAACAGACAAAAATGGTACGGGCAACATATCCAACACTACAACAAAAATCATATTCTAACAGTAAAACCAAACATAAAACTTGCTAACGCTTTAACACCCATTACAACCATTGACATATGCGGTAAGCTTACATAAACGTTTTGAATTCCTCTGTCTACTAACGAGTGATCACCTAACATTACTTGAAACTAGTCAAAATTACTGGAATTGTAACAAGCAAAGTGAAATATA
>SDVV010034146.1:0-11209 GCA_016164225.1 Gammarus roeselii
AACACTATATGCGAACATTGTCACTATCCTGCGCATCTGGTCACTATCCTGCGCACATGGTCACTATCCTGCGCACATGGTCACTATCCTGCGCACATGGGCACTATCCTGCGCACATGGTCACTATCCTGTGATCATGGTCACTATCCTGTGCACATGGTCACTATCCTGTGCACATGGTCACTATCCTGCGCCCATGGTCACTATCCTGCGCACATGGGCACTATCCTGCGCACATGGTCACTATCCTGCGCACATGGGCACTATCCTGCGCACATGGTCACTATCCTTCGCGCATGGTCACTATCCTGCGCACATGGTCACTATCCTGTGCACTTGGTCACTGTCCTGCGCACATGGTCACTATCCTGCGCACATGGTCACTATCCTGCGCACATGGTCACTATCCTGCGCACATGGTCACTATCCTGTGCATGTGGTCACTATCCTGCTCACAGGAACACTATATGCGAACATTGTCACTATCCTGCGCATCTGGTCACTATCTTGCGCGCATGGTCACTATCCTGCGCACATGGTCACTATCCTGCGCACGTGGTCACTATCCTGCGCACACGGTCACTATCCTGCGCACATGGTCACTATCCTGCGCACACGGTCACTATCCTACGCACATGCACAAGAGATCGTTCTACTGTATACCGTGGCGGGCGGCCCTCCAAAGGGTTTGATAAGATAAGACGGCTCCTTTGGTACATCCAATAACGCCCTCCGCCGTCAGTACCGGCTTCCTCGTGTGTACCTGTACCACTCCGCTTTGTATTGATTAGTCCCGCTTTAATCCGCGCCCTTATTGAAGGGGGACGACTAACGTGCCGCCATTTATCAGTAAAGGGGAGAGGGAGGGGTAGGGTGGGGGTTAAGGGAGGGGGGCTCTTGATCATCACGGAAGCCTCAACTGTAGGAAATCTCAATCTTCCCAGTCCACTTGCATCGAACAAATTTCCTCTATAATTTGTAACTGCTTCATGGTGAGTAGTGAGTCAGCTTCATCGGGAATCCAATTATTTTCCTACCGGAACAGGCCATTCAAAGTACAAAAACAGGCGACTTGTTTACACTGTAGAGCAGTGAGTCAACTTTAGAGTGCATTCGAAGATATTACTACAGAAACAGGCGAGGCCGCTCAAAGATATTCCTGCAGAAACAGGCGAGGCCGCTCAAAGATATTCCTGCAGAAAACGGCGAGGCCGCTCGCAGATTTTCCTACAGAAACAGACGTGGCCGCTCAAAGATATTCCTACAGAAACATGCGAGGCCGCTCAAAGATATTCCTACAGAAACAGGCGAGGCCGTTCAAAGATATTCCTACAGAAACAGGCGAGGCCGTTCAATATTCCTACAGAAACAAGCGCTCAATGATGTCTGGGTCATGCCTGGTCGGTCACCTCACTATCTGTCGGTTCGGTTCATTCATTAATCCACTTGATTCATGTGCATGCGTTGTATATTATCTATGGGTATAATTAATCAATTACGTGTCGCGTAATACACTTTCAATAGTTCGTTTAAACCCTAATATCGCCGACTCTAATCCTGCCTTCATCAAAACACAATAACAGATAAGGTATCATCGCTACGAATGCTCCCTCTTAAGTCAATCCTGAGATGTCGGCCTATTAATTTGCTAATTAAGTTAATTCATTAATGAGCAATCGACTGTGAAGGAAATGACGAAAGTGTGTGTTAGCTGCGGGCTTCCCACATACGTTGTGATTGATGGGCTTTTCCTGTGGCTTGGGGCTGCTTCGGAAATAAAAAGGTGCAATGGTAATGAACACGTTTACATTTTTCCCGTACAAAGTTTGAACAGAACAACCAAAGTTCATTACATGAAATTGGATGTGCGGCGTCACCATTAACTGGCCGCCCACGAGGGAGCCACCATTAACTGGCCGTCCACGAGGGAGCCACCATTAACTAGCCACCCACGAGGGAGCCACCAGTAACTGGCCGCCCACGAGGGAGCCACCATGAACTGGCCGCCCACGAGGGAGCCACCATTAACTGGCCGCCCATGAGGGAGCCACCATTACCTGGCCGCCCACGAGGGAGCCATCATTAACTGGCCGCCCATGAGAAAGCCACCATTAACTGGCCGCCCACAAGGGAGCCACCATTAACTAGTCGCCCACGAGGGAGCCACCATTACTGGCCGCCCACGAGGCAACCACCATTAACTGGCCGCCCACGAGGGAGCCACCATTAACTGGCCGCCCACGAGGGAGCCACCATTAACTGGTCGCCCACGAGGGAGCCACCATTAACTGGCCGCCCACGAGGCAACCACCATTAACTGGCCGCCCACGAGGGAGCCACCATTAACTGGCCGCCCAATGAGGGAGCCACCATTAACTAGCCGCACATGAGGGAACCACCATTAACTGGCCGCCCACGAGGGAGCCACCATTTACTGGTCGCCCACGAGGCAACCACCATTAACTGGCCGCCCACGAAGGAGCCACCATTAACTGTCCGCCCACGAGGGAGCCAACAGTAGTTAGGCGGGCCAACTCCATGAAGATGCATTGCCTGCGGTGGCGGCGTCTGGGGCTCCGACCTCGGCGTAAGTCCCTCAACACACCCTTTGGGGCGGATGGATGATTATTCATTCTATAGATTATTAACATTTTATTTTAGTATTTTATTATTTCTTATTTCTTTGACTCTATTATTTTTCTCTGCCCTTCTTTCATGATGATAAATTTTGCATTGGTTTCCATTATATATATCGAGGTGGGTTGAGACAAGGTGACCCAGGGAAGGAAGTTACTCGTGGGACCCGCGAGACTCCAGGGACCCGGGGTTTCGGGAACCCGGGGACTCGGCAGACCAGGAGGATTTAGGGGATACCCACTTGAACCCTTCTGGGGCCACCCTTTGGGACACTCTTGACACCTTTCGGGACCCTCTTGAGAAACTGTGGGACCCTCTTGAGGCCCGTCTGAATCCTGGAACCTTTGCTGCCCCCTCCCAAAATCTTCGGTAAACCTACTATGCATCTACGTTAAGCCTACTTTGTATCCTCGTTAAACCAACTCTGTATCTACTTTAAACTTACTTGGTATATACATTAAACCTACTCGGTATATACGTTAAACCTACTCGGAACCTACGTTAAACCTACTCTGTATCTATGTTAAACCTACTCGGTATCTACGTTAAACCTACTCGGAATCTACGTTATGCTTACTCGGTATGAACGTTAAACCTACTCTGTATTTACGTTAAACCTACTCTGTTTCCACGTTGAACATACTCGTAATCTTCGCTGCGCCTACTTTGCCACTCTTCAATTGTCAAACGGAAGAGTCTGCATATACTTCGCGTTGGGACTCCGGTGGAAAGCGGAAGCAACTACTACTACTAAACCCACCCTGTTGCATATCCTCGCGTGTGGGCTGGCGCCTTGTGCGTCGTCTCTGCGGTGTTCACGTGGACGCAGCCCCTACGCTGCCTGAGCCTCAGGCCCACCGACACTTCCAAGACACCAGAGACACGACATACACAGTGCATGGTTTTATTCAGGGACAAGTGAACAATACCGATCATTTCTCTCATACAGAACATCCAGATAGCTTCGGCCCTAACTCTGGTCCCTGTCCCACATGAGGTCATCCCTGCACGCGTCTGACTGGGGCGTTGCACCATGGCCGAGGGACATAATCACGCTGGAAGGGACAATGTTCCGGTGTCCACAGTTAAAATGATACCGCACGGGTGGCCATTTGTTAGCTGCCGTACATCCCCCAAAGTTAATTCAGATTGCAGCAATAACACAATTCCCCACCACGAAGCCGGCTCCTCTCCTTCTGTCTAAACACGTCCTTGTGAGTGGGTATCGAGGATTCTGGGCGGTGCCCTGGCGCAGCTACCACTGATGGACACTGGGACTAAACAATAACAACATCAACAACTTTTATTGATGCCTCACTTTCACTTTAATGCAAGACTTTCGTTTCAATGCATAAATTTCGCTTGAATGCGTTACTTTACACTCAACAACTTCATTGCGTAACTTTAACGTGTAACTTTAACTTGATTGCGTAACTTCAACTTGGTTGCGTAATTTTAAATTTATTGACGAACTTCAACATGACTGTGTAACTTTTACTTGATTATGTAACTTTAACCATAACCTTAATTCGTGTATAGAGAGCACACCTGCGAGACCCGCCACGATACCGGCAGCGCTGCGTTCAACACAATCTTACGAGCCCTTACTTTTCTTCGATGCTTCTTTGCTCGATATTGCTTTACTCGATATTGCTTAACTCGATATTGCTTTACTCGATATTGCTTTACTCGATATTGCTTTACTCGATATTGCTTCCCTTGATATTACTTTACTCGATATTGCTTTACTCGATATTGCTTTACTCGATATTGCTTTACTCGATTTGGCTTTACTCGATATTGCTTTACTCGATATTGCTTTACTCGATATTACTTCCCTCGATATTACTTTACTCGATATTGCTTTACTCGATATTGCTTTACTCGATATTGCTTTACTCGATATTGCTTTACTCGATATTGCTTTACTCGATATTGCTTTACTCGATATTGCTTTACTCGATATTGCTTCCCTCGATATTACTTTACTCGATATTGCTTTACTCGATATTGCTTTACTCGATATTGCTTTACTCGATATTGCTTTACTCGATATTGCTTTACTCGATATTGCTTTACTCGATATTGCTTTACTCGATATTGCTTTACTCGATATTGCTTTACTCGACATTGCTTGACTCGATATTGCTTGACTCGATATTGCTTTACTCGATTTTGCGACTTGAATTTATCCTAATTGCCAAACGGAAACTTAATTTCCGGGCTGTACTTGACTCTGGACTTGAGGCAAGTAGCTATCTTCGAATAAATATTTACGTGTATTCATTTTTAAACATCTATCAAAGTCGGCAACACCTAGTCTTTACTTCACTTTATTTTCTGTTTGCATTACTTGACCGTGTACAGCCTCCCATTGTTTCCAGCGCTATTTCTTACTGGTATTGCTTAAGTCTGCCATTGTTTGTGGCTTACTGAACCCTATTTATAGTTCCATTTGTTAAGTACTTATCCTAATATTGATATTTCGTTAGCTTGCCACAGCACCACCCTTACATTGTCTTCCTTTGTTTCAGCGCGGACTCGAACCCGTGACAAGTACCGTGTGGTGTACAGCGAGCATCAAAGGATGGAACTCGAGAAGGAGTTCCTGTTAGCTCGTTACGTCACTATTAAGAGGAAGACAGAAATGGCAACTCAACTCAACCTCTCAGAACGACAGGTGGGTCTTTGGAGCTACGCAGCTGGTCTTGCTCCACAGCGTAGCACTTTCCTTCATCACACAACCGATTGCGACTCTTCCTCCCCAGCTTGCGCCGGTAGTTTTGTTTCACGACTTTTAGGTGCTGGTCTTTGATCATTTAAGAGACCGACTAGAAAGGGATCCTCATCACCCATAAGAAGACGAGCTTCATAACAATCAGTGCCATGTTGAGTTTAACTCTTTTCCGTATCCACTGAGTGGATAAACATTGTTTCAAATCCAACTCGATAAGATTGATGTGTTTTTAATCTGAGTCTTCTTTTTTAAGAGTTAATCATTTCCACAAATATATTACTGATCCCAACGGCAGAGTTAACCGTCATTACGTAAGTCTAAGTTAATGCGAATCATAAAAAGGGTTTATTCACCTATGTGACCTACAATCCACAACAATCAACAGCATGTTCACCACAACAGCATGCCAAATTACACTGACGTAATTGCAACCGTTTTATAAACCTGGATTATCTAACGATTTTATTATATTTTGAGCAAAAGAGAAGTAAATATACAGACCAATATACAGACCAATGTACAGACCAATATACAGACCAATGTACAGACCAATATACAGATCAATGTACAGACCAATATACAGACCAATATACAGACCAATGTACAGACCAATATACAGACCAATATACAGACCAATATACAGACCAATATGCAGACCAATATACAGACCAATATACAGACCAAAATGCAGACCAATATACAGACCAATGTACAGACCAATATACAGACCAATATACAGACCAATATACAGACCAATATGCAGACCAATATACAGACCAATATACAGACCAAAATGCAGACCAATATACAGACCAATGTACAGACCAATATACAGACCAATATACAGACCAATATACAGACCAATATGCAGACCAATATACAGACCAATATACAGACCAAAATGCAGACCAATATACAGACCAATGTACAGACCAATATACAGACCAATATACAGACCAATATACAGACCAATATGCAGACCAATATACAGACCAATATACAGACCAAAGTACAGACCAAAATACAGACCAAAATACAGACCAATATACAGACCAACATGATTACGTGAATTTAACTCTGAATTGATATTTTTAACCGGCTTTTCAATTTAATATTAGCTTATAATCTCGAGGAATGCATGTTTCGCTTAGGCTCACACGCAGTGAAGGCTTATCAGCCGAGATCAGTCCAATGACTTTGAAGAACAATCTTATCTTGATCAACCGTTCAGTGCCGACGGGGGTATCACGCGTTCGCTGTAGCCAGTCTACCTCGTGACAACGTCATAGGAATGTTCCTGATCCCCGATCAGAGCTGAAAGGCTGCCGACCTGTTAATTGTCCAAGATTACCAGCATAATGAATCATTTCTGTCAATCAACAGATTACCAGCATGATGAACCATTCCTGTCAATCAACAGATTACCAGCATAATGAATCATTTCTGTCAATCAACAGATTACCAGCATGATGAACCATTCCTGTCAATCAACAGATTACCAGCATAATGAATCATTCCTGTCAATCAACAGATTACCAGCATAATGAATCATTTCTGTCAATCAACAGATTACCAGCATAATTAATCATTCCTGTCAATCAACAGATTACCAGCATAATGAATCATTTCTGTCAATCAACAGATTACCAGCATAATGAATCATTTCTGTCAATCAACAGATTACCAG
The DNA here is from genome assembly GCA_016164225.1 of Gammarus roeselii. Classification (NCBI taxonomy): domain Eukaryota; kingdom Metazoa; phylum Arthropoda; class Malacostraca; order Amphipoda; family Gammaridae; genus Gammarus; species Gammarus roeselii. The sequence continues at coordinate 7,062 of SDVV010034146.1, forward strand.
CATAATGAATCATTCCTGTCAATTAAGAAATAAACTGCCCGTGTCACGATTTCCTTTTAATTAGTGGCACGTTTTCCGTAGTAGTCTCGATGGCGTTCGCCGCAGATGCGCTGGAAACGCAATCTATACAAAATCAATCTTCCTGAGATGCTTTTCAACTCGGTCGGTTGCAGCGAGATTGGTTGGTTTTGAGGTCTGCCTGGGAACGGGGCAGCTGGTGACGAGGGGCCTCTACTCCGTTACTGTGGTAGATAGTCATGCGGTAGCACTTTGGTAGAAAGTAAATCATTATATTGATTTATATATACATTTTTGACGCACAAATGTATACTTATTAGAATTGCTATAGACAAACGCAAGTAAAAGCATATTAAAAATGAAAATATTTTTAGTTTCGTTTTCACACACGGTTATTCTTCAAGATGGCCGGCAACAGTTGCAAGGCACTTTCAATAAAACGGCCAAAACTCTCGACGCCTTTCCTGACTATTTACTGTTGATCGAGGCGATGACTTCAGTCACTTCTTCCTTGAGTTCATCAAGTGATGACGGCTATGATCTAAGTACACGATTCTTGACGGAACCTTAGAAAAAGTAGAAAGTAGTGGAGCGGAGAAAGGTAAGGCGCTCTTGGCGGCCATGGAAATTCTCTCCGATGTGAATTGAATTTCTCAAAAAATCGAGCGACCAGTCAGGCCACGGCTTCAGTGAGGTGTACGTCAGAGTTACCTCTTGCTGGCGCCACGGCACTGATGTCCTCATGCGTTCAAATATACTTTAAGCCTCTCTCAATTCAACTTTCGATGCTAATTCTAACTGTGACCACCGCACGTTTGCCCTTGGAGACTGCCATGATTTGAACAACATTGAACGCAGGTTCTGTGGGTGACCCTTTCTGGTAATTCAGTTTATTTGGCCCACCATTCAAGCCGCCGTCTTCAACCATTCTTTTCGTTCACAGGCAGAAATCACTCCTGTTCTTGAAGTTACTGAGATGTGTATTGAAAAGTGCATTGCATCCGACGGCGGTCATTTCAAAGGACCACTGCACCTGAGAAAGAAACTACAAAACTTTTATCCTGAATTAGATTGGTTTCAATTCTTCATAGCTTTTACGAAGAAAGTTGTACAGAGTTTGAAATGCATACTTTTTTGGCAGCCACCCTTTACATTAGCACCCCAGCAGGAGCTCGTGGTTGAGGTTAGCCCGCCCCTCCTCCTGTCGGCAGGAGACTTTATGCTCCCACGGACGCGTTTCAATGTTTGTCACATCTTACGTTGAAGGTATTGCGGTCTTGCCTTCTTGTGTCTCTTTCCTACCTCTCATTATTCCAATTGCCGCGGTTATCGGGCGTGGAGTTCTCCCACGTGAGTACAACCTTGAGCTTGCGAGACCCGCTGGCTGTTATTCCAACAGACATGCACTTTGGCCAGAGCACTGTTAGCCCACGCCTCTACTTTCACACACTTTATTTCACTGTTAGCCCACGCCTCTACTTTCACACACTTTATTTCACTGTTAGCCCACGCCTCTACTTTCACACACTTTATTTCACTGTTAGCCAACGCCTCTACTTTCACACACTTTATTTCACTGTTAGCCAACGCCTCTACTTTCACACACTTTATTTCACTGTTAGCCAACGCCTCTACTTTCACACACTTTATTTCTTCTGCATAGTACTTGAGTCGGGCATCCTGACGATACAAATGTTCGACTGAGGTGTAGAGTGCATTAAATAACAGATTAACGTAGATGCAGTCTAAACTTGATTCAATAGTGAGTTTTAAATAAACTTTTCTAACGTTTGTTCTTCATTGCAGATAAAAATATGGTTCCAGAACCGGCGCGCCAAGGACCGAAAGACGGGCGAGAAGCTCAAGTCCAACTCCTCCACCTCTAAAATATCTCCGGCAGCTTCTGGTGCGGAGTCTTCTCCTTCAGGCGATCAAGGGGTTCATCAGCACGTCCATGCCCTCCAGCATCAACAACAACTGCAACAACAACAGGCTCATTTGATGCAGATGCAGGCCCATCAACACCAACATCATCATAATTTGGCTCAGCATCACAACGGTGGTGTTGCAACTGACAACCACCTGGCGAGTTTGTCATCAGCGGAGGCTTTCCAACACCCTGATATCACCATTGCGCCTGTCCCCTCGTGTGACCCAGCCTTACGGAGGGACCTTGGTGGGTCTTCTGCAACCTCCAGCAGTGTTCCCACGCTCGGTCATCCCCATGCAGATCAACTTAGCGACTCATTGAGTCCTGAGAGTCAGATGTCCTCTTCCTCGCTGCAGCAGCATTTGCAACACCAGCATCTTCAGCAGCAACATCAACAAAGTCAACAGCAACATGTGTCCTACCCAATGTCTCATCACCACTACAATCCATACCACCAGCACTACGCTCCCCTGGCAAGACCGTCTGGCACACTCCTTGACTTCCCCTCCGATTTCCATGTCCATCACAGCATGTATGGCATGAACCACTTCGAGAATTTGAGGCATCATCATCAACAGCACCTGCATCAACAGCAGCAGCCACAGCTGCATCACAATTCGTTACAACACCACCCTAATAATTCAGGACAACAGCACAGTCTACATCACTCACAGCAGCAATCGACACCGCATAGTGTTTCTGTCCCAATGATTTCGGTCCCCGGACCTACGGACTCTCTCCTCATGCACACCGACCCTTCTGCCATCAGCCAACACACTGCACACGAACTGCAGGCTGGGGCTGGTGTTTCCTCTACTGATGTTGCTACTTCTGCTGGTGGTGGTCAATCTGATGATTCAAAAGCTGATGTACAGCTTAAACAAGCACGGCTTCCACAAGTCAAAACTGAGATGTGTGAATAGGACGATCATGCTTGGGACCTGCTTAGGAGCGGTGTTTCATTCACTATTGAACTCATCCTGACTGTGTGGAATCACGACAACTTCGCCTGACTCATTTCATTGACAATATCTTTAGAAAGTTTTAATTCAAAGCCGAAAAATTCAAACCAGCACAGTAGCGCTCGATAGCCACCTTAATGTACATTGTTCTAGCATCGGTTCATGTCCGCGCAAACGTAAAACACGAGTTGATTGTCAGCCGACCCGCATTGGCGTTTGTTAGGTTATGGACCGCACGGAGTAAGGGCTCAACCGAGGGATGAACTCTTTATGTCGGCTCAACCAAGGGATGAACCCTTTGTGTCGGCTCAACCGAGGGATGAACCCTTTGTGTCGGCTCAACCGAGGGACGAACACTTTGTGTCGGCTCAACCGAGGGATGAACCCTTCATTTCCCTCTAGACTCATTTCCCTACACCCTTCACTAATCTCCGACCACGCTGGGATCGGCAACGAAATCAGAGATGACATTAATTTCTATCGAAGTTTAGCTACCGTTAATGCCACCACCTCTGCTTTTGTGTGATCCACGACTCCTCTTCCAACACTTCATCCTCATGAGTCTAGAAACCCTGATCCCTCTAAATCTAATATGAACGAGACTTGTTTTTTCGGGTATCTCCATGAAGTTTATGTTGTGGTTTTGTATGTTCTGAACGCTACCAAGTGTGCTGTGATGTGACGCGGCTGCAGGTAACGTCATTCTAAATCTTGTCTCCTAAACAGATCCGTTCCGATCTTACAACCACCTGTGGGTGAAAACTTCCAGTTTTGAATATTGTTCATCCATTGTGTCTGTTTCGATGGGATTGGGTGTCTTTTAAGAAATTTAGCTTCGATGGTGAACTTACAGATACAGATACAGACACTAGGCCGCATCCCCCAGAAAGGGGGGTGGCCGACGGCAAGGCGCACCTCACACCCTCACACGCTCACACTCACACACCTTAGCCCCTTTGTGCTAAAGGGTCTGGCCGGTAGCCCGTCAACTTACACTCTGGGTCCCGAATGCACCGAGGAACCGTCGTCAGCGGCAGGGCCCGACAGTTTTCACTGGTTTACCCCCGCCGCGTCATAGTGGCCGGGCCCCCCCCACCCACGCCATCCCGACAGCGGGATGGCAAGGGCGGGAAAGCACATCAGAGCAGCGTCAAAATCAACCATTCACAACCATTCTCCACTCACGCCTGTTCATTGCACGCTCTCTCGCCACCTCCACATTCATGTCTCTTCTTCCC
>SDVV010034147.1:0-11209 GCA_016164225.1 Gammarus roeselii
GACTTCATCTTGACAAAGCTAATATTTTCACACGCGAGGTTGCGCGGACTTACCTAAACCAACGACGGTCGCGCCCTACGAGGGAGCCTATTATGACTCACGTTGAGGCTCTGGTGGAAATGAGGCCCAAATCAATCAATCCATTTGACTCAGTTGGGAAACGAGCAAAAGAGTTACCCAGCATTGTCACATATTGTAAGGGATCAATGTTCACAGGTGATTTTAGTTGCAAGATCGTCAACAATCCCCGTAAAATACACATTAAACAAATCAGCAACATCAACAGGAGCCGACATCTCCTCACCATTGACATCCAGCTTATATCCATTTTTTATTGAGTTCGGATGTAAAATACTATTGATTCCCTTTCCCCCATGGGCATCTGTTAGGTTCATGGGATGCACGGATTCTCGGTTCAAACGGGGTTGTACACCCTTATATCCCTGCAGACTCCCCTCTTCTTCACTCTTCACTATCTTCCATTTGCTCCCCATGCTGAATTTATGTAACCTTTATTTACCACATTCGCATCTTGAGTTTTGTTCAAATTTTCTTTTACTTATCACAAACACCTTTTCAATAACTACTCTTCTAGTAGTCATTTCACACACACGCACACACGTGCTTGCGCACACGCACACGCGAGCCTACACACGCTCACTGATAACTTTCCTCCTTTCGGGTGGTTAATAACAGACCACCTTTTTCTTCTTTCCATTCTTGCTGTTCTTATGTGTGAGATTCCTTATACTGAGTGCAAATCTCCTGCATGGGATACCCGTTTCCTGTCGCATCTTCTTCCCCCTCAGCAAGTGTAGGGGCGCATGCCACCCGGCACCTTGTGGACAACTGCGAATTCTTGAGGTTCTGGAGTAAGGAAGGTTGGGTGTTAATCCTGCTTGCTGCCACCCAGCCTCCTAGCTGCTACCCAGGAACTGCTTGGACCATATGGCATCAGCACCTTAGTAGTTCCTGTAGCTACCTCCTGTGGCACCAGTTCATACCTTTGATATTCTCAGCTTTGAGGACAAACCGTACGCGGGATTAAACCCAACTCTAATCTAATGAAAAAGTCTATAACTTGATGCAGCACTAGGTGCTGATTTGACATGCGGCGCCAAGACGACGCTGACTCCAGCACGTTAGAAAGCCTTGTCACTATAATCTAATCTATCTTGGTGTCTCCCTGGCAGGTGGAGCGCCACCTGGTACTGCTTCTGAACCAGCTGTGCGCATCGCTCCTTAACAACCAGCAGTTGCTACATTTCTTCTTCCTCTCTTCGCCCAATGAGCAGGGCGATGCTAAGTAAGTGTGAATAGCATGTCGTCTCCCTCAACATGCAATGACTGTGTCGGACTACAGCATGTCGCCCCCTGCTACAGGCAATGGTTGTACCGAATAACAGCATGTCGCTTCTTTCTACATGCAATGGTTGTACCGAACATTAGCATGTCGCTTCCCTCTACGTGCAATGGTTGTACGGGCCAATAGCTCCTTCATGCTTTGGTTGTACTGGACAATATCATGTCGTCTCCTAGTACATGTAATTGTTGTACCGGCCACTGAATACTTCTACGTGCAATGGTTGTACTGGACAAAAGCATGTAGCTTTGTTCTATATGCAATTGTGGATACAAGCATGTTGCCTCCTCCTACATGCAATTGTTGTACCGAACAATATCATGTCGCTCCCCTCTACTTAAAATGGTTGTACCGGCCAAGTGCTCCTTTTCTCATGCCTTGGCTGTACATAATAATAGCACATTGTTCTCCTCTAGTCTACATGCAATGGTAGTACCGGCCAATGGCTCCTTCCATATGCAAGGGTTGTACTGGACAATAGCACGACGTCTTCCTCTACATGCAATGGTTAAACTGAACAAGCACTCGCACATCATGAATAAAAAAAAGCATCAGACTACAGTGCAAATAGCAAAAAACTAGGTATACCATAGATGCAATAGCTACATTGACTTTAAGATTTTCTCTGAAGAAATTTCAAACAACGTTTTCCTGCAGTCACACCCAAACCAGCCAGCGTTAAATACTATCCAAAATATATAAAAAACGAGGAAGATAATCATTTTTCAATTAAATCTTCATTTGAGTTACTTCCTAATTTGAACACTGTTTTGCTCTTCCTTATTGATTATCCAATGTTAGAGGCATTACTTGCACCGAAATGTGATCTTGAGACATGCATTGAAATAATATAATTTAGATGAGTGCTGTTTCGTCTCTGGACAGGTTTCTGATCTTCTCCCTGCTGCTGCCCTTCGTACATCGTGAGGGCACCCTGGGCCAGCAGGCGCGTGACGCCTTACTGCTTTGCATGGCGCTCAGCAGCACCAACCCTCCTGTTGGCCAATATATTGCAGACACCTCCAACTTTTGCCCAGTGAGTCAACGTTGATAGCTTGCCTGTTTCATCAGAGAGGCATAGATTTTCTTCTAACAGACCTGCAGTACATTCCAAGACTGAAACCAAGAAGCCCTAATGTGAGCTCTCTAATTCTGTTTTGTATCTTCTTATCCTGGAAATGCGGTTGTAAACTGTTTATATCTTTATTGGAGTGCTCAATATTGAAATAAAATATTGTTAGTGCATTGACAGCAGTGCATGTGTCAGAGTGACGAGCGAAGTGAGTGCTTGGTTCACAGTGGAAGTGGGACTCAGACAAGATTGGGTTACGTCTCTCTGGCTGTTCAATCTCTACATAGTTGGAGTAGTTTGGGAGGTGAACGCGAGTGTACTCGATTCAGGCTTAGAGCTCTTGGGAGCTAATGAGCGGAGTTGGCAGCTTAGTCAGATATTGTTTGTGGATAATCCGCCCCGGTGGCAGATTCGGTGAAAAAGTCGTGTAAGCTTGTGTCGGAGTTTTTTAGAATGTGTTAGTGAAGGTTAACATGGGTAAAAGTTGAGTAATTTGTTGTTTGAGGAATGTTGATGCGATCTGTATTAGTCATTTTAAAATGATGAGTTATTGGAGAAAGTTTAGTGTTCCAAGTACCTAGACTTTCGTGTATCGAAAACTGTACTATTGGAAACTGTGATTAAATCATGAGTGAAGTAATGGTGTAAAGTGTTGGGTGCGCTGAAGAGTGTAATGAGCTGTAGGACGTTGGGTATGGAAGCAATGAGGGGGTGGGGTTGTATGATGAGGTAGTTGCAAAGAAGGGGTTGTATGATAAGGTAGTTCTTCCAATTGTGCTGTATGGGGCTGAGGCTTGCGGAGTAAGAGCAAAACAGAGAAGTCGGTTGAATGTTTTTGAGGTTTATTGTTTGCAGGGCATGGCTGGAGTGATGCTGAAAAGCAGGATCATGAAACAACCTTGTTTGATTTAAAACAGGGATGGTGAGAAAGTTGAAGGATATAGTAGATTCACGTGTTATGAGATGGTTCGACCACATAGTGATGATGGGATGTGCTTTCCTGCCTAGGGCAGGAAAGCACATCTGAGCAGCGTCAAAATCAACCATTCACAACCACTCTCCACTCACGCCTGTGCAATGCAAGCTCTCTCGCCACCTCCACATTCGTGTCTCTCCTTCCTAACGCCTGTTTCACATCATCTATCCACCCAAACTTCGGTCTACCTCTAGGCCTGCGACCGCTCGCCTCCGCATTCATCACCCTTTTCACCAATCTCCCTTCATCCATCCTCTCCATGTGCCCGAACCATCTCAGAACACGCGAATCCACTCTGTCCGCCAATTTCTTCACCATCCCTGTTCTGATTCGAACCACGTCGTTGGTGATCCGGTCTCTCAGCATTACTCCAGCCATGCTCCTCAAATATTTCATCTCAAAAACATTCAACCTCCTTCTCTCCTCTGCTCTCACCCCCCAAGTCTCGGCTCCGTAGAGCACAGTTGGGACAACAACACCCTTATACAACCCTCTCTTTGCTTCCATCCTCAACGTCCTACAGCTCATTACACTCTTCATTGCACCCAACACTTTACACCCCTCCTTTGCTCGCGCCTCCACTTCAGTTTCCACTAGTTCAGTTATCTCCACATGGGAGCCCCGATACTTAAAACACTGAACTTCCTCTAAGAGCTCTCCATTTAGGGTGATACTAATTTTGCTTGCATTGACAGTCCTCGAGCATCTCATTACTTTACTCTTACCCTCGTTCACTCGAAGCTTCCTCCTCTCACACACTCTACCAAACTCAGACACTACTTCTCACAGACCTGTCTCACTGCAAAAATCTGATCGGTAAACCCTCTACCACTCCTAAAGCCACACTGTTCCTCTCCAATTGCGCATTCCGTACTGTCTAATTCTTTTGATCAGCACTCTCCCGTACAACTTACCAACCACACATAACAGACTGATACCTAGTCGAGTTGCAGCATTCATTTTTATCTCCTTTGCCCTTATATAGCGGAACAATGCAGGCACTGCACCACTCAATCGGTACCACGCCTGCCGCAAAACACGAGTTCAGTAAACCCCCCAACCATTCGACAATCGTTACTCTACCCTCCTTCAGGCACTCGGTCGCAACGTCATCCAAACCAGGGGCTTTCCCTGCTTTCATCCCGTCCACCGCCTCCTGCACCTCTTCCCTTGTAATGTCCGCCATAAGTCTTTCTTTCAAAACTGGTATCCGAGCATCACCACCCAGAGAATCAATGTCACCCTCTCTGTCATCCTCGAAATTCAACAACTCATCAAATACTCGGCCCACCTCTTACGTACATCACCATTTTCCAACAACAACTGGCCATTTTCATCTTTCACCACTTCCTCCTTTCCGGTCCCTCCCTTTCTCACCCTCTTCACCCCTTTCCAGAACATCTTTTTGTTTTCCTCTAAATTCTGGCACAACCGACAACCGTCTGCCCCACCGGGTGTCAGCTTCCCTTTGGCTCTCCTCACCACTCGCTTCTCCTCTCCTCTCTTTGTGGCTTTCATAAGCCACCACCGACTTCACCTCCAACCACTCCTCAAACGCTCCTCTTTTCCGTGCCACCGCCAGTTTGACCTCCTCGTTCCACCACTCACAACCTTTCCTTCTGCACCCGCCCACACGGCGCGCACCACTCACCTTCTTTGCACATCTCAGCAACGCATCCCTTAACGCCTCCCATTCTTCCTCCACATCTCTCAGGTCCTGTCCTCTCACGTTGTTATATTCTTCCCTCATAGCCTGCTGGAACTCCTCGGCTCTACTTCTCACATTCAGTCCACTCACTTTTACTACCTCTTTTCCTCCATCCCACTCGTTTGTTGCCCTTCCACTTGTGCTCCACTCTTATCCTACCTTCCACAAGCAGATGGTCAGACTCCTCCACCCTCCTCTCTCAACACCCGCACATCCAACAGCCTCCCCACCACTCTCCTCGATATCAGCACAAAATCCATCAGTGCTCTCTCCACCACTGCACCATGGGCCCTCCTTACCCATTTGTACTTGTGAATATCTCGCTTCTTGAACAAACTGTTCTCGACCACTAACTCCTGCTCCATACACAGACCTATCAGGTTTTCTCCACTGTCATTTCTAACGGGAATGCCATACCTTCCTATCACATTCTCCACCACTACATCTCCAACTCTCGCATTAAGGTCACCCAGTACAACTACATTGAAATGACCTCCAAAACTCCCAATACACTCACTCAGGTCAGTCCAGAATTGCTCCCTCTCCTCTTCACTCCTCTCGCTGCCAGGTCCGTAAGCACTCACTAATACCCACTCTTTCTACGCCTATCTCAACTTTCACCCACATCAATCTTGAGGGCACCTCCTTCCACTCGGTAACACTACTAGCCAATAGATCACTCAATATCAAAACCACACCTTCTCGTGCCCAACCTTCCTCCACTCCAGACTTTCTTCCACTAACCACACCAAACTCACATTCTCCCTCACCTTTCAATTTCGTCTCACTCAGCGCCAACACATCAAACTTCCTCTTCACAAACATCTCACCAATCTCCCTCCTCTTTACATCATTTGTACTACAGCCACGCACATTCAGCGACCCTAACAATAGAGTTTGGAGAGGCGTGAGCCTCTCCTCCCCTCGCTCGTCTTGCCGTCTTTGAGGAAGGGTTTTACAGAGAACGGGATTCCTAGCCCCTTCGCTCCGCCCCTTTTAGTCGCCTTTTACAACACGCAAGGGTTACGGTAGCACGATTCTACTCCCGGCTACAAGGGGCTCTTTTAGTCGCCTTCTACGACACGCGGTGGATACGGTAGCAAGATTCTAACGCCCCGGCTACAAGGCTAATGATGGATCAGTATATTAAAGATATATTTAGCTTGCGTAAGATCTGCACTGCTAAATGAAACGAAACATGTGTTCTCATGCAAAGATAAGATATGATTCAACGTGTTTGTGATCGGAGAAAGATGAGATGAAAAGTTGATTGCGTTTACAGGCTTGGTCACATGCAGAGAGTGGCGTTAGGAAATGTGTTGAAGAAGTGAGCTTGATGGTATTTCAACACTGAATAGTACATGATATATCAACCCTGAAGTAACACAAGATCGGGCTCAGTGAAGAACTTTTTTCGTCAGCCCAATCGCGTGAGAGTGGCCGGACTGGAACAGGAATATAAGCAAAGGTGATGACGCTTAATCCAGTCAAGATGTTTTCTGTGGTTGAAAAATAAACGTTACGTTTTAAGTTCTATGCAAGTCTGATTACACCTCTGTTTGGATGTTTGACATTACAAAAAGTTGAGTATGAAGAATAGTTTACATGACACAAATGAGCTGCACCATTATTGCGTTGTTTTATATCATAAAAAATTGAATGAATGGTCAACCCGTTTTCTTCATGATTTGTTCTTCTTATCTTTTGGAAGGAGCTCCATCTTAAATATAGGTCAAAGAAGACTTCATTTAGCTACTCTAATTTTATTACTAATCTTATTACCTGTTCAGGGCTACAGTTAAAATTACTGAGAAGTAATGAATTATCACATACCGTGGGCTAGACCTGCAAAATTTTATTGCTTTCATTGAAGAAGGTAAAATGATCTTTAATGCGTTGTGTTTGCCCAATGTCATGACACGACCGAGCTAGAAGCCCCGGTTACTAATTCAATCTTCTCAGTTGCTGGCCGCGGGCATGTGCGGCCTGTACTCGACACTTCCTCGGTCCCTGCCCGCCTCCCTCACTGCCGCCGAGGGTTGGCACCGTATCGCCCCCCGGGACATCCCCTCCATCCCCAACCTGCAGGTCTTCCTCAATGCCCTCGAGTTCTGCAATGCCGTCGTGCAGGTTAGAGGTCGAGTTCATCATTCTGATTGTTTATTTATCAGCTTACAGTAAACTTCTTGACACAGGGTATTTATTTTAGTTGTCTGTATATGAGTAACGAAAAATAAATAGAAGCTACATATTGGCCTTTATAAGTTGCCGTAGGCACAGTCACCCAAGCTACAGTGGAGGAGACTGGCAGGAAAAAATGATTTCACTCCTAATCAGATTGAAACTAATCAAGTTTCAATCTGATTGACAAATTGACCCTCTAATTTTATTGCCACATTCTTGCCCGCCCTACATCCCACACATGTACCACAGTCCCGCTATTCCCTAACAATCTTGCTCCCTCCTCGAGCTTTTCACAGTGTATTGATTTTGGACTGCTCCGTTGGACACTGTTGATTTTGGACTGCCCCGTTTCATAGTGGACCCTCTCTCGTGTTGCAATTCCCATCTGGCGTCAAACAGAAAATACACTTTGCTTGCACTATTTTGGAGGCCGAAAAGCAGATGTCGCACCCCAAAATATTTGAGTTCTTGTAGTTCATGCACAGACTCATCCCGCTTATAGCTCACATATCTTCACTGATGGATCATAGGACGATAATACTATGGTCTGTGCAGCGATATTCCTCTTCAATCTCTGCATAACTTTTCGTGAACCCCTTGAATTAGTCAATGTTCGAGGCCTCCAGAGGTCTTGAGATCACTTCCCAATTGCAGTGAAGGTGAGTGCTGGTAGTCATTTCCTAGAAAGGAATAGAACTAAGGAAGCGCCTTATGAGGATGAGTTTATCCAAGGGCTGGTAGGCAGAAGCAGCTACTGGTTATCGCGAGTGCTGCTCCAGGCTGTAAATGGGGATGACTATTGTTATATATGTTTTTTAGTATGACGAAGGACCTCGAGTCCACTTCTGCCCGGGTTGAGTAGGTGGGTGGGCGTTCGTATTTAAAATAAGCATATACCATAAGAAGTTATCGTGGAAGTCTGTCTGAGATTTTATGTAGGGCTGAAATAGCTCATTTTCAATTAACTATATAAAGCTATAAGCAGAGGATGAAAAGTCCGTCTCTGTCCAAAGGCCAGACGGTGGTTTGGGGCTCATTTATATATAGGACATGTCACTCTGACCGGAGATATTATTGCTGTGGCGCCTCTCCCGGAGCCCGGAAGTGGGCCTAGCTCGGTTAATTTAAATAAAAATCTATCCACGACCAGAGAGAGTCACGTCTGCCTCTATCTATTGACTAGAAGCTGGCCGAGCGGTCATTGCAGGGAAGTTACTAACTGCTAAAGTTCACTGTGGTAGAGCTTCTGCTCGAGACCTTCTAGGGATTCGGTGAGGATCAGAGATTGCCTTAGAACCCTTTCCTGAGAGTGGATATGACTTATTCAGAAAATGTACGAATGGGCTGAGTCTACACCCGTTAAGCCTCTACTCGGTTGTTCGTTTGGAATAAAATATATGAACATATGGAGGTGATAGTCTACCTCTGACCACAGACATGAAATTGTAATGGCGCACATTATCAGGCCGTGTGTGATAAGCAAGGTTACTGACGTCGAGTATCTGGCCCGGGCCCCTGCAAGCCGAACGGGAGGTTAATGTAGCGGACATTCTGGCCCAAGTCCTCGATAGACTCGAGGACCGGATTATCAGGCCCGGGCCCCTGCAAGCCGAACGGGAGGTTAATGTAGTGGACCTACTGGCCTAAGTCCTCGATTGACTCGAGGACCGGATTATCAGGCCCGGACTCAAGCCGAACGGGAGGTTAATGTAGTTGACCTACTGGCCCAAGTCCTCGATTGACTCGAGGACCGGATTATCAGGCCCGGGCCCCTGCAAGCTGAACGGGAGGTTAATGTAGTTGACTAATGGACCCAAGTCCTCGATAGACTCCAGGACCGGATTATCAGGCCCGGGCCCCTGCAAGCCGAATGGGAGGTTAATGTGGTTGACCAACTGGGTCAAGTCCTCGATAGACTCGAAGACCGGATTAAGAGTACGCGGTTTGTTCAGACGGGTAGGCTCCTAGAGATTATCCATAATTTGAATTTCTAAATAAATATATGAGCATGGCTTAGAGATTGAGTTCGTGTGTGCCTCGGTTCCCGAAGGGCCTGAATGCTCGTAATTAGAAGCTGTAAGAACATTTTGACGCTGCGCCGTACCACCTGTGCCCGGAACTGAAACCGTGCTCGGGGTTTGGGTTGTTCAGTTTATTTTCAAATTTTTACGGTTGGGTGAAAGGTGGTTGCTGTAGTAGAGCCACTGCTCAGGGTATTAATTCGGCTCGAGGACCTGTGTCTTAGGCGTGTCTGGTTTGTTCATTATATATTCTTTTTACGGATAACCAACGAGAGGTTACTTCTGCCCCAAGTCCTAATTGGGGCTTGAGGACCTAGGCCTTTGGAGTGCTTGGTTTGTTCTTACAATTATCTTTTTATAGATGACGAACGAGAGGATACCACAGTAGAGCCTCGTCTTCGAGTCATAGATGGGGCTCGCGGACAGAGTCCTTGGAATGCCCAGATTGTTCATTGGATTTTTTTTATAAATGAAAAACTGGAGGGAGCCTCTACGTTGAGTGCTAAATGGGGGCTCGGGTACGGGGCTCTAAATACCCGTGTTTTGCAATTGAACAATAGGTTGCCATATTAGAGCCTCTGCATCAAATGCAAAATGAGGCTCAGTCACTACGGGAGCCCGAACGTCAGCCCCGCGCCCTGTTGAGTGTTATGGCCCATGGCCTTCCACCACCCACGACCATCCCGTTTCTCAACGAGAAATTAACCCTCGCAAGACCGTTTTTTTTCTGTAAATGCGTGCCGGGTGGGCATATAGAACACGATATTGAAAGAAAACGGTTAGAGTTAGAGTGGTGAGACAAGAACCTACTTTTATAGAAATTTTCATTTTTTTGCCAAGTTGACTTGGAGAGTTCGTTAATGAAAGATAGGGAATAATGTAATAAGCATTTTATTGAATTTTCGAGCCTAGACTTATGTAAATGGTAAAAATATCCGTTTTAAAAATCTAAAAAATCGATAAGTTGATATAAAATTAGAAAATATTCACCAAAAATTTCAGAATAATTTTTTCGACATTTCTAGCAATAATATGTATAAATTTATTCTTTTTTTTAGCCCTAATAGCTTGTAAGTGCCCCGAATCTTTTCTCTCAAGGCTAGAATAGTGCTGTTTCGACAAAGAATGACCTGAGGAGCAAAAATATATTAGGTTTTAGTATTTATGCTCTTAGGTTTTGAAATATATGCAAAAACGGAGTAAAATATGAAATTTTGATTAAAAATATGTTGACTTTTCAATATAGTGTTTGCGCCTCTGCACGTAGCTAGATTACTATAGCAGTTGGAATAATGTGGTTTGTTCCGTTTTATTTGTAAAAAAAACAGCTACAATTGTTTCAACAAGAGTTTTTGCGTCAAGTTAGTAGTTTTGATTCAAATTCCGGATTCATGATTAAAAAAAGTAGAGCCGAGGAGTTCCAGCAGGCGTTGAAGGAAGAATATGACAACGTGAGAGGACAGGATGTGAGAGATGTGGAGGAAGAATGGGAGACGTTAAGGGATGCGTTGCTGAAATGTGCGAAGTGGGTGTGTGGTATGCGCCGTGTGGGCGGGTGCAGGAGGAAAGGCTGCGAGTGGTGGAACGAGGAGGTCAAACTGGCGGTGGCACGGAAAAGAGGTGCGTTTGAGGAGTGGTTGCTGGTGAAGTCGAAGGTGACTTGTGAAAGGTACAAAGAGAGGAAAAACGAGGTGAAGCGGGTGGTGAGGAGAGCCAAAAGGGACGCTGATGCCAGGTGGGGCAGACGGTTGTGCCAGAATTTTGAGGAGAACAAAAAGATGTTCTGGAAAGAGGTGAAGAGGGTGAGAAAGGGAGAGACCGGAAAGGAAGAAGTGGTGAAAGATGAAAACGGCCAGTTGTTGTTGGAAAGTGGTAATGTGCGTAA
>SDVV010034148.1:0-11209 GCA_016164225.1 Gammarus roeselii
CGCGCCCTGAAGGAATATGCTGAAGTAATCACTGAGCGCGACTGCGCACCAGGAACGCGCCCTGAAGGAATATGCTGAAGTAATCACTGAGCGCGACTGCGCACCAGGAACGCGCCCTGAAGGAATATGCTGAAGTAATCACTGAGCGCGACTGCGCACCAGGAACGCGCCCTGAAGGAATATGCTGAAGTAATCACTGAGCGCGACTGCGCACCAGGAACGCGCCCTGAAGGAATATGCTGAAGTAATCACTGAGCGCGACTGCGCACCAGGAACGCGCCCTGAAGGAATATGCTGAAGTAATCACTGAGCGCGACTGCGCACCAGGAACGCGCCCTGAAGGAATATGCTGAAGTAATCACTGAGCGCGACTGCGCACCAGGAACGCGCCCTGAAGGAATATGCTGAAGTAATCACTGAGCGCGACTGCGCACCAGGAACGCGCCCTGAAGGAATATGCTGAAGTAATCACTGAGCGCGACTGCGCACCAGGAACGCGCCCTGAAGGAATATGCTGAAGTAATCACTGAGCGCGACTGCGCACCAGGAACGCGCCCTGAAGGAATATGCTGAAGTAATCACTGAGCGCGACTGCGCACCAGGAACGCGCCCTGAAGGAATATGCTGAAGTAATCTGGACTCGTTAATCTTGATTCCAAACTCCCCAGCTGGACCGCAATTACGGCAGGGATAGGAGACGCAAATTGCAACGACGTCGTGGGGATTAAAACAAGAGGAAAGAGCTCTTCTTGAGGCGGGAAGGAGAGTGCGGGATTGAGGGGGGAGGGGATAATTTGAAGGAGGGTGGGTTCAGGGGGTCGAAGTTGGCTCGTAAGTTGTGCAAAGTCGGTCGTCTAAGGAGATGCTGATAGTATAAAGCAGCCTATAAGCTGTATTCTGCGGTTCAAGGAGATGGAAGGGGGTAATCATGAAGGACTTGGTCTCTACACATTCTGATGCTGAACTCTTCGCAGTCAGTTTCTGCTAGTTCATCGCGAGTGCAAATTGTATGATTTGTTGAGAGTTGTTTTAACATTTCATTGATTGGTGTTCAAAAACTACGAAAAAATGTAGACACATTTTTTAAATTATGAACTACTGGAATCAGCTTGAAGATGCTAGATAATGCCCGTCCGTGCGGTGATGATTAACGTCTTTATTATAGCAAATATATCATTCGTGATACTGTTCAACCCCATCGTCTCATTGGCACCTAGGTTCTGTTTGAAATGCAGTTGTCGACGACAATGTATGACCACTTGGTTGCAAAATTATCCTCACGTCAGAGAAAAAAAGGGTTTCGAATTATAAGCGAGAAGTTGATTCCTAAGTAGATTCTAGACTTTCCAGAAAACTGAGAAAAAATAATACATAAATTCGTTTTTCCAACAATTTACCGCTCAATTCAATGTAATAACAATATCTTTCATTCGATGTAGTAGTGATAGTGTCCTCAAAATGTAGTCAGGGTCTTCGTTGTTTGATTATGCCCCTAGTCAATAGTATTCCACTTTAAGAAACAATTGTGGCCAGGTGCCAGGTCGGAGGAATTCTACTATCAACAGGATGAGCTCCGCTCACAGCTCCAACGATTGTCTCTCATTTTTTTCGGACACATTTCCGGAGCGAGTAATCAGCCGTCAAACGAACCAGCCTTGGACCGTGCATTACCTCAACCTCAGCCCGCTCGACTACTGGTTTTCTGGAGAGATGGAATACATTGTCCACGAACGCAAGCCCACGATGATTGAATTTCGGGAGAAACTCATAAGCAAATCCTGGTAGAAATGAGCCAGGAAAAAGTTCAACGTGCAATCGCAAGATTCATTAGAAGAATTTAGATCTGCCCTCGTAAGAATGGGTTCCATTTCGGATTGAAAATATTTGAATTTTTTCCTCTGATGCAATCCATTGTATTAGTTCGATGTTTAAAAGGTCAAACGATGTCGATTTTATAGAGCGCTTAAATATTTAAAAACTTTTAGAAACAAACTGTCTAAAGTGGCCCAATGAACTGGGGAAAGGATTAAACTATTATCTGATTTAAGAGAACATTAATCAATCACTCGATAGGACGACGATTATTTAATAGCCGCAGTTAGGATGCCAAGTTGCGCCGAAACACTATTGCGGCCACTGAAAGACGTTTCATGAAAACACTGAAAACTTTCATCTCTCTAAAGACTCCTAAAAAATGATTCCGCTCTCCCAGAATCTTTCCTCTTCGAAGGCCGACCAAAAAATAAATAGCACAATCACTGATTGATATGACTTTAACGGGGTCATTAGAGCTGCGTTTGCACAAATGCATCCCAGGGCAACAAATTACCAGGAGAAACTTCTTCGGAACGTTAATTGATTTCACGGATCGAGAAGTGGGTCAAACAGAAAAGGAGGTCAACGATGCAATGAGTGGCAAAGATTTACTTCCGTTATGGTGACCTGATTTCAAAAGTTGTGCTTTAACGAATGAGGGCGGAAGATATAAGAGAAGTGATCTGATCTGATTTGATCCTCATTTCCAACAGAACCTCAACGCGAGTCATAATAGGCTCCCCCGTAGGGCTCGATGATCATGG
Source organism: Gammarus roeselii (assembly GCA_016164225.1). Lineage (NCBI taxonomy): Eukaryota > Metazoa > Arthropoda > Malacostraca > Amphipoda > Gammaridae > Gammarus > Gammarus roeselii. The sequence goes on from SDVV010034148.1 coordinate 2,580, forward strand.
ATTCCAGTAGGCTCGCACGCCTCTGTGTGCGAGAAAGAAAACATGCTGTTAAAGTTAGAACTATGTGAAAATTTTAGCCGTGTCAGACGCAGGCTCGTACGTTCAAGAAAAACGCTCAAACGAAACGGATCTCTGCTTCCAATCATTTAGAACTTCGATAGTAATATGTACGCACACTAGTGCGTACACGCAGCATCGTCGAGACTGGTACAAGGTTTACGGCTACCTGGACAGAGTCAGCTCCGACAGCAACGCATCACGACCTAAACCGCTACGCGGTCTAGGTCGGTTATAGTACACATCATTTATTCAGTTAGGACTCAGACGAAACGAATCCCAGCCTTCAATCATCTATAACTTCAAGAGTAATATGTACGCACGCTAGTGCGCTCAGGTATCATCGTTGAGACTGATACAAAGTTAACGGCTACACGGACAAAGTCAGCTCCGACAGCAACGCCACACAAGGTTTACAGCTACGCGGGCTAGTTCAGTAGAGGTACAATTTATTTATTCAGGTAAGATAAAGACTCAGACGAAACGAATGAACTACTCAGAACTCCAAGAGTAATATGTTATGATCAGCCTCCACTAGCACATATATTGGATACAAGGGCTAACCGAACATTACAACAAAGAGTGAGTTGTGTAGGTCCGAGAAACGGTGCAGGCCTTAGGCCTGTTAACCCTAGCTCAAGTTACACGAAAAAATCCCTTGTCTTGCATATTTTTCGATTCCCCTCCAAAGTACTTTAAAAAAATCAGGTGGTCCCCACGCAGCATCGCATGATTAGGAGATGTTGACGAGTCTAGTGCCATTTGGACATCCAGTTAAACTTGACAATTCAGCATTGTGTAGCCGGTATCCAATAACGTAGCAGGGTTAGTATTAAGCTCAGGGTTATCTTAAATTGTAACAAGAGATGGGAGGAGCCAACAATGTTCGTTACCGACCTAAATTGTAGTTTGTATTAGGTATTAGGACACCACGCCTCTTTGCGGAAGGACCAAAAGTTAGAGTGGTTCCCTTATTGGAGGATCACTTCATATACATGAACAAGGCCCTCCCATATTATTTTAGGAGTGCAGGGGGACATTGTATAGGACCTCACATCTCATAGAAGAGCTGCTCGGGAGGAAAGTGGGTCGCTTTTTGTTGCTTAGCTCTGCGCTGAGCTCTACACTTTTTGCTCTTCTCTTTCCTCTCTTTTTGTACTCCGCAACACTTCTTTTTGTTGTTCATTTACACTTTTGTTCCGTTGTGTCTGTTTATATCCAATCATTGACAGAGCTACACTGCGAGTTTACCTGTTAACATATTATTTTGTTCATAACTCAAAATTATATTATAAAATAAATAGTGTAATCATTTGAACCCTTGCACCTTTTGACTTGATTATAACTACCGTAAAATAAATCTTACAGCACTGGTGGACAGCGGTGCAAGATATTAGAGCAAACAAAAATTAAATTAATCACTTATTTAAAAAAAAATTAAAGTCACTTAAAACAAAATGCTTCAAGTTCCCTTACACACGTTTCCATTCATGAGAGACACTCGACCCGTGCCGCGCCTCTCGTGCCCACATGCTACCAAGAAAATAAACAATAACAACAATGAGGGAAGGACGGAAACCGCAGACCTACACTGCGGGTGGTCGCGGAGGGTTGACCAGAGAGGAATGTGCCACCCCGCGCTACCACCACGGAAATGACAGCACCAGATCCTTATCTGCCAGCACGGCAGTCTATCGATTCCGGCATGCCGAAAGGACTGCCGCATCTTAGGACGGACTGCCTCGGCCAAGAGGGACAGAAAATTTAGTCAACGGCCACGACCAGCTGATTGACAAGGACAGATAAAGACAATCACGACGGCCAAAACAAGACAGCAGCCAGGAAAATATGCCACTGGGAGGGCGCAACCTCACAGCCTCCAGGGGTCTTGAGATACAAATTTATACAAACTGTAGGTAACCAAAAGCAAGGAGAAGTAAATCAAGAAGACCACTAAAGCAAGTGTGATATATCGCGATTGGCCGTTCTCCCGTAAGAAGTGAAATTAGAGAGTTCGTGAAAATAAAAGCAATTATAACGACCTCCAAAAAAAAAAACTTTCAATTATATCTGCCTTCGAATCAGCAAATGATACAAATGAGTTTTGAAGTGAATTTAAGTAGGTGCGCGTAAATTATTCGACCTGTTGTTAAAGCACTATTCATCGGAATTGCAGTCATATGAATAATAAAAAAAATGAGTCGCGGTGGCGGAAAGTGAATCCTGGAATACACAGAAAAATATATTTATTGTACAAAAATGAAAAAATGTGAGTAAATGAAATTGAAAAACAAAATCAAGAAAATATATTTAGGTATATAATATAAGAGATAACCCGTACTTCACCGGTGTAGTATATAAATTCTCTTTTGTATTATATAAGCAATTTTTGTGTGAATTGAACGTAGACAGCTGGTGATAAAAATCTATATTTAATCGATCACTGAAAAAAAATCATGGTCCTGTTCTGTAGAAAAGTTCAGATAGTCTTGCGTTTCCGTTTTAAATTCAAAATACCCGATGTACGGTTATAAATTTTAATAATTCATGTAAAGTCGATTTCGTATGTTGTCAATAAATTGTCGTGTAGCATTCAGGTCTGCGTAGAAATGCGGTATTCAATTTCAGGAAATTATAGTCCAATTGTCAAGATAGTATTTTTTTAAGTGTGAACACCACTGTCCGTAATGTCAAGAAATGTCCGTCGTGTGACTAGTAGATGCAAAAACAAGTGATGTGAAAGTTGGTCCTATGCGATATGTGAGTGTAAAACGAGCGAACTCGTGAATAGAGGAATGAATGAACAAACCGTCACCAAACACACTCAAACCAATGACAAAACAAATCATGCGATGGCTCGGTAAATAAAAGGAGACGAAGGCAAGTCGTTTCTAAGCGACAATCTCTTATTCAGGTGAGAAGCAGAAAATAGAAGGGTGAACCGTCTTAGTTTTTTCATATTAAAAAACGAGCGAACAATCCTTTTCTGGAGAAGCAAGGACTGAACTACGAACAGGCAAGGCCAATCCAGGTATGAATGAGTTCACACGTGACTTCTCATACAATCTCTGCCATCGGAAATTCATGATGTTAGCTGTGTCATCGTAACTGTACGGACAAATGCTTTGAAAAATAGCTGAACGGCAGCCCACTTCAACCTCCGGGTGACTAGCGTGGGAGGACGGGAGAGTAAAACCGAGCATCATGAATTTCAAAATCGTTCACCCCAATTTACTGACCAAGCCACATAAAATACTCGCAAATCATGTGTTCAAAACGCGTTAATAAAAAAAAAGTTAACAAAAAATAACACATCAAGGCCACAACTTGAATGATTGTCTTTTGATCAAACGTGAAATGCAGTGTGTCCGATGCAAATATTAGTGATGCGTATCCAAGTTCCGTTTAATGAATACATTAATAATAGAGGTGAAAATATGTAATTGTTAAGATGTGGGAGGCACAACCTGTCACCTGCTTGTGACATTTACTATGTCCATAATAATGTGTAAGGTAATAATTCTATAAGTCATGTATCCCGAATTGTGTAATTAGGTCATAAGCTTTGTTTCCTTTTTGCATATGTTAGTTCAACGATCCCTTGAACCAACATACGCTGAAATGAGCAAAATAATACAATGAAACTAGTAGACAGTCGCTACCCCATCTTTCCGTGGCCCTTCGTCAAACAGGAAAAAACTTTGTGAAGATCGGTTTAGCAATCTGTCCAGCAACATGGTTGAGGACTTGGGACAGGAAAACAGCGGGAAATCATAATCAATTTTGCGGAGGTTCAACTTAACGCACTCATGCTCTCCTTTCTGCAGCCTATGTTACCACCAAGCATGGCATTGTGTTTCAAGCAAAAATTAAAGCCAAAATAAATATAAATGCAATAAATATAAAGCAAAACGATAAGTGTTTTTAAGTTAAAGGAACGGCTGAAATTGAAGTGTTATCGTTGATTGGAAACAAATCAGGTTGTTCAAAATATGGCGTTATTTTTTTAGGTGAGTCTAAGGTAACTTGCGTGTTGAAAGATTTGAATGGTCATCAAAACGAATTGGAAATGTTGAAATGTAGTACACATAATCAAAGAGACAGACGTGTATATAAGAGCAGGGTCGGGACGAGTTGATTTTAACTAATGTATATGAATTGGAATATTTTAGTTTCTGAAATTAGAAATAGGAATATAAATGGTAGGTCCATCCTTATTTTAATTGGCAAAGTCCTAATACATAGCGATGCTATCGTTCCGATTCATAATAAACATCGTTTGGGAGACCATTAACAAGTTGCAATTTTTCAATCAGACTCGCATGGCAATCATCCAAAAGACGACGGCCATTGGAGACAGCCGCGTCAGGCACTCAGCTCTTAGGTTATGGAACTTTGTTTCGGTACACAAAGTAAGGGAAAGAAAGTAGTTATGAGGGGAAGAGGAACGGAAATTTTGTCATAAACTTATCGAATTCACTTTAGATATTCCATCACAGGTGACCGAAATAGTCAGTCCACAAAATAAAAACATCAACAACAGAATGGAAAAGGTAAATTGCAAAAAAAAAGATATGTCAACTACATTCTTCAGAAATAAATCACTGCAGTCGTCGCAAGAGTATTCAACAGGTTTTTGTGGTTCCGCATGAGATAGTGTGAGGAAGATAGTGTGAGGAGGATAGTGTGAGGAGGATAGTGTGAGGAGGATAGTGTGAGGAGGATAGTGTGAGGAGCATAGTGTGAGGAGGATAGTATGAGGAGGATAGTGTGAGGAGGATAGTGTGAGGAGGATAGTGTGAGGAGGATAGTGTGAGGAGGATAGTGTGAGGAGCATAGTGTGAGGAGGATAGTGTGAGGAGGGTAGTGTGAGGAGGATAGTGTGAGGAGGATAGTGTGAGGAGGATATTGTGAGGAGGATAGTGTGAGGAGGACCCGAATGGTTAAATTTTCAGTCTGAGCAAAGAAAAATCGAGTTAGGTGTGGAAATATATTTTAATGGCCAGTTTAGCATCATTATAATACAGATCAGTAGTTTCAATATTTCTCTAGCAAAGTGCCACCTATACTATATGGCTCTATTCATGCAATTTGTTGAACCAAAATCATTAGAGTCGATATGTTCCAGTCTTAGTTCACCAACAACTGTTACACCTTGTCAACGATGACTTCTTGTTTAGGTTGCTTACCCGCATTTCGGAGGCGAAAACTATATTTCGAGTTAATGAATATTACAACAAAGAAATATTAGTTATAAATAACTGGGATTGAAGTATAATGGCATGAGTAATAACATTTGCTTTGTACGCGAAAAAATTACGTGTACTAAGAGGAAGGTATAATTAATTTTGGACATCATTCTACCCCTCATACTGTCCCCCATCAGCGGCCAAACTTGAACCCCATACCTAACGGTTATATTCTTTTCTCCAGGAAAGCGAGAATGGTCTACCATATTACCATTCCCGTGCCAATTGGTAATTGTTCTGTTATTTTTAATTTTGCCTGACGAATTACATTTGCTACCAGAAACTTTCGTCAATTATTTCTTCATTAAATAGATTAGCGTGGCATTTTATAACCTATAATTACGATGCTTTTACGATAAAAAACACAATCTAATTTATCTTTTCCAATTCTCGATGACTTCGTGTAGGGGAGTTTGTCGCGTATATTCATAATTTAAAATATGATAACCAACTACAAACCAAGGTCCCCGTTTCAGTGCTCTAAAGACCTCCTAACTCTTGTCTCTAGCGGTCAAGTGCATAACTTATTCGGTTATCTATTTATAGAGAGAACTAACTCGCACTATCGTGGGCAGATTTGTGCGACCGAACTGTGATTTAATGAATGGAGAAACTTTACTCCGTAACCAGGACTCGATCGCACGTGGCATGAAGTTGTTATTCAAGCGATCGTGCGTATTGTTCTGTTGTGGTACAACTAAGCATTACAATACACCGATGCTTGAATCATAATATAGATGGTTTTGGCACAGTTTGTTGTAGATTTTTTTTGTAAGCACCTTTTCACTTCCCGTAATTCAGAGCGAAGCAAATAATTGATGCCACAATCAGCTAAGGTCATGGCGCCTGAATGAGCCTTTAGTGCCTTGTACGCATACGCCTGTACGCCTGTAGCATACGCCTGTACGCCTGTATTGATACATCTAAGAGCTAAACTCAATTTTCGAACAAATTTCAAAATGTAAAACAAATAAAAAGAACGCCTGTTTTTTGAGTAAATCTTGCGATAATTATCAGAAATTTAAAAAGCTTTGTTTATTTTGACTAACTCGTGCTATTCTTGGACTGAAACTTGCAATTATTCCCGTTTTTCAAGATTTATAATACTCGTGTTTCTCTTGACTAAACTCAAAAGTTGCCACGAGCAACTCTTACCTAGGAGATGTCACTGTGACTCTCACCTTGAAGTGCGTCAGCCTCCAAGGAACCTGTAAAAATAACAATTTTTTTATTGCAAGAGTTACCACGTGCAATTTTTTTTTAGCCGATGTCCTTTTGACGGCTCAAATATAATTTGAAATTCTCTTGTAGGACCAATCACACTAGGGAGAACCACTCTCAGGAAACTGGGCGTGCAGCTCTCCTACATTCGCATTTCTCAATATTTCACGACATTTTTGAAAATTCCGACCTCTACTCTGGACCAGACAAGGGCAGGTCTATCCCTAGGAGAGGTCACTCCGGAATCTCACCATGAAGTACGACAGCCTTCAAGGAACCGCTTGCGTATAGAAGATTTAATCTTCTGAACACACGGGGGAGGACCACTACCCGGGCAACTGGGTGCGATGCTCCTCCCAAATGTGCACATACTTGTCAAAATGTAATACCCTTATGCTGCTTCGAGGTAGACTCAATACCTAGTTGGAGTCCGCCTGACCCAACCTCTGGGGCAAGCCAACAGGCATGCGCTCGAGGAAAAGTGTGAGTCCGCTGAGCGTATGGCCTTGTCCGTCTGCTCGACCGTCTGAGATGCGACCGCCTGAAACTTAAATACTTCTCTTTGCATCTTGTTCGCCTCATTCTTGAATTTTCGTTCTGACACTCGAACCTTTCTTGTCCGGGCTGGAATGCCTCGGGTAGTAGTGGGGTTGTTACTAGTATGGTGGTGATGGTAGTTGTAGCTTCTCTCCTTTCTATCCTTAAAACCTTCTCTTTCTGTATGCGAGCGTGAATTTCTGAAGCCTCGTTGACTATCTTAACTCTTCTTTCACTTCTTTCAAAGGAAACACTCAACATGAGCACCCGTGCTCGTTTGTTTTTCCTTAATCTAAACTAATCTAATTTAATCTACAGGAGATAATCCGGAAACCTGAAAAGATGCAATAATGTTTTTTTTTCATCCAGGAATGGTAAGGAAATAACTGATCAAAATTGCGCAAAATGGACTACAGTTTCAGTGATTGGTGTAGGCAGTGCACATTCATTAGCAGGTTGAAAGGAATAATACTGCTAGTTTCTGCATTGACATAATGTGTTCAAGAGTAAGAACTAATATAAGTTGGTTTAGAGGAGCCCAAGTCAAAGGAATTTTTATGCTCAATTGAGACGTGATTGTGTCGTTTTTTGTTCCAATTTCAACAAAAATGGGTCGTGATTCTTGCTCGGCCCGCTGTAAGAAACCTAGCTGGTACAGTTCGGGAGATTAGAGGATAGAACCTGAAAAGTGTACAGTATGCCTTACGTCATGATTCCTTCCATCATGTGCTCCTAAAGGATTTAGTTATTGAGAAACGAAGCATTTTGTGTCATGGCATTAACAATAATTGTTACAGTTCTAAAAATCACTGAAGTCCGATAAAAGGAGCTCGCACTCTCCTTAAAGGTAAGAAGATGAACTTCAGGAGAACCTGCTAAACACCAATTCCAATGCTGGCTCACACTTGAAGCGACGATCAGGACAGGCAGACCACCGTAGATGTTGGACACTTTTTGCCGACCACACTGCCATGTCTTCTAAATAAATTCACTGGATCAAATGATGTCGAAAATATCTTCTTGCTTTAGCAGGTTCTCCTGAAGTTCATCTTCTTACCTTTAAGGAGAGTGCGAGCTCCTTTTACCGGACTTCAGTGATTTCCAGCTACGCATCGCTCTTCTTCTGCTCATCCAACGAAGCTCTACTAATATCAAGATCTTCTAGCGGTCAGCCTTGGCTGGAGTGCAAGTTCTGCTGTCCGTCTTTTGTAGTTCACCTTCTCAACAGGGAGAGTGCGAGCTCCCTCAACCGAACTGCTTAAGACTTCAGTCGTTCACCTCTCTCAGCCAGGACTGTGTGCCAGAAGAAGTCGATTTTGGACTTGTTTATTTCTGCGGCATTTGTATTGAATTTAATTATTTTTCTGAAAATTCGTATTGTGGATACTCCTTATGGGTACAACCAGCGTCATTTATTTCGCAATTTTGTAGAATTTCGATTTGTATTTACTCCCACCTGATGAGCTAATGTATAGCGAAACGTGCGTCGTGGATATAACATCATTAAATTAATTTGAAAATCCAGTTTTGAATCCCTCACCTTCTAATCAAGCAAGAATATATATA
>SDVV010034149.1:0-11209 GCA_016164225.1 Gammarus roeselii
CTCCACTCGTTCAATGATTGTCTAAGTGTTTCATCGCTAGGGTGGGTAGAGCCTGAGTCACTGCCTGACACTCCACTCGTTCAATGATTGTCTAAGTGTTTCATCGCTAGGGTGGGTAGAGCCTGAATCATTGCCTGACACTCCACTCGTTCAATGATTGTCTAAATTGAAGCGACATTGTTTTTGCTTGACACCTTCAATATATTGTTAGGCACTTGTTCTCAAAAGTCCTTTGTTTTCACTTTCTGCACACATGATGACACCAATCGTACCAGTAACGTATGTACAGTAGCGAAAAAAAAATCATTCAAGATTGAAGATTAAGAAAAATCTTCAAATATAATTTTTCGCTCTATGTTTGAACTCATCGGAAATTAAATTGATATTATCAATTAAAACGCCCTGTCCAGATATATTACCGTGAAAAATTCATATGTGAAGTAAAATTCCACATGGGAATAGTCGAGTTTGTTTTTTCACTTATAGACCAACCATAAACGAATTTTCTTTCGCTACTGTACAATAGCGAAATAAAATTCCTTCATGATTACAGATATGGTGAAATTTTCAATGATTAAGTTTCGCTTGTTATATGATCTCATTGGAAATTTAATTGATATCATTTATTAAGAAGGGTTGTCCAGATAAATACCGTAAGAAATTTTCATATAAAGTTGAATTCCGCGTGTGAAAAGTCTAGTTTGTTTTTTCGGTTAAAGACTAACCATGAACGATTTTTTTTTCGCAACTGTACCTACACAGCTGCTAATCAAGCTACCCATGTTTTGGTCGCAGCTGCTAATCAAGCTACCCATGTTTTGGTCACCAGCTGCTAATCAAGCTACCCATGTTTTGGTCACCAGCTGCTAATCAAGCTACCCATGTTTTGGTCACCAGCTGCTAATCAAGCTACCCATGTTTTGGTCACAGCTGCTAATCAAGCTACCCATGTTTTGGTCACCAGCAGCCTTCTCCGTACCATGCCCCTAGTGGTCTCGTCTGTACCTTTATCCCTGATGGTCTTGCGGAATACCTTGATCATCGGCAATCTTGGCAGTACCTTGGTCACTGTACAGCTGCCACTGCTCGAATCCCCAGCAGCTTGAAAAGAATTCCTACTAGTAGATTTCTCCCTAAATTCATTCCAAAACTGGTAACACGTACACTTGCTACAATATCCTTTATAAAATCTACCATTCCTCTTTCAGCACTTTAGCCATTGCAGCATCGGTGATTTTTGCACACGGTATGCAGATATAATTATCCCGTTCTGCGCCAGCAGTAGCAGTATTTTTCTGTCGTCTGCACGAATGGACACTTCCGCGATGCTCTCTGACTTACACACTGTGACTATGAGAATATTTGTCTTTACGTCATTACTACAACCTCGGCCGTTTGGGCAATGAAACCAAAATGCTTAAACATTTTGGATTATTATAACACCTTGTGCAACACAGGATGGTTCTGTAAGTCAAGGAGTGTATTTATTGAAACATGAAGTTAAATCCCCAGAAAATTAAAATTCATCGCTTCTCGCACCGTGGACTCTAGTGTTCTATAAGAAAAATGCTCGACCTTTCCTCATCTTCGGTTAGGCGTTGGGCAGTTGCATCATACAATCTTCAAATTGATGAGGATTTGCAACGCTCAAGAACCCAGAATATAAATGATCTGCATGTCGACTAATCATAAAGTATTTTTCTTGTCCGGGAAATTCTTTGTGAATCACTCTGAGAATCAGATATACAGGAACAAACAGATAAATAGTGTTTTTATGAGTTCCACTAAGCTCTTGGCACTTGTGGAACTTGTACGGCTTCATTTTCAGTTGCCTACGAAGAATTTTATTATTCGTTCACTTGCTGATGTCAAATTTTCCCTCAACGTATCGGAAGGAAAATATATAGGATCTTCCTGAATCTCTTTACGGACGTTGATTTGCTTCAAACGTCTATCGCCTTCAGGTCTACACCTTTGCGATCATTTTTTTTTCATTTCCGACGATGCGACTGAAAGATGTGGTTGATATTTGCCCCGGTCTCTTCCTTTGTTGTTGAATCTCGACACGAATTTCCGTTTCAACGCTGTTGAAGTCTTCCCGTACTCGAGAATGACGCAGGTCATTTGTTCACTGTGATCATCATTTAGAGAAAAGATAGGTTTATTATTTTCCTGGTATGAAATATCTCGCAACATTCTATACCCAATCAAGAACAAGGGATAATAACATAATGTTCAGTATCGTGGCATATAAAGTTAACCATAATCGGACATCTAGTCATTGATTAAATGTTGTTTGCAATATGTACTCCTCAACGGACACCCTGTTCGTATAGCATAGTTCACACTTTTCCATGCTAATTCCTCTAGCCTCGCTAACTGTATCGGGCTCCTCATAGCATGCCGAGCATAAATCACGCCCCATCGAGATGCGGAGTGAAAGCCTCGCTGCAATCTCTTCCCAATCAGGCTAGAATACGTCACACAGGGCACTCAAAACACGATTAATTCACTTCTATTACTAAATACAACATTTCAATTACGTTATTGTAAATAACATGTAATTTCTCTTATTACACATTTTTCACTGCCTATAGCTTTCACTGAAACTGCATTGCAATGGGCATAACAATAATGTGGTTCAAATTATGTTCGTGGTTTTGAGCCCTATACGGGGAAGCTGGCAGAGACTCGCGTCGGCAGCTCCGGTGAACTTCGACCACTTCATCTAATCTATATTCATGCAGTACGTATACTTGAACAAAACTATCTTGCCTTTGACCCGGTGACGGTTCACATCATGATTCTTCAACTCATTATAGAAGTACCGGTAAGAACCGGTCCCTGACAAACGTAGATATTGTGAGTGTTCATATACGAACGACGTTGTTATGTTGGCGGTACAACACACGAAGGTTTTCAAGTGCCAGCATTAAACAGCTAAACAGAGCTCTCACCCCCCCCTCCCCCCCCGCATCTACCTTTGCAGGACAGACGTCATAATTTTCGTATGAACCTGGCCTTAGATCAAGCCTATCGCACAACTGGATCCACATCAATACAGGGCGGTGTGTAGAGGGTGAAATAATTATAAAAAGGATCCGGAATATTTTTTTCATAAAATTACCTCCTAAATATATACAATTTACGAACGAAAATGATTAACTTTTGAAAAACAATATCTTTCAGTTGCTGTCGAATTGCATTTTAACACATGTTTGCCCTCTTCAGAATAGCTACAAAGAGAGATTTCTGTGCCTTGTTTGATTTCTTCTTCTTCCAAACGGGACGGTTATGACTGGGATGAACATAAATTAGACAATTAATAATCGTACAATTAGGAACTACTAGTTCAGGAGCCCATTGCTTCGCTGACGGCAGAATTGCAGGACCTTGAACATAAAATAATCGGTGTGACTTATTTCCTGCCTCCCGGCTCTTTGCTACATTGTTTCCTGTCTCCCGTCAAACAATCAAAATTTTCTTGGCTTCATGCAAATGATAGAAGCTTAGTTTCATTTATTCTTTTTAGTTTTCCCACTAATGATGTTAAGAAGCCGTTCTACTGAAGCCTTTTGCTGTATTCTTGAAGCAGCTGTTGAATGACCGTTCGAAAATTAATTTTCAAAATCTCAGGTAAGCCCCGTGGCCCAATGCTACGTACTTTTGATGCAACAAATAATTGGCTGGCCTCGAAGTCTTCCTTAATTCTGAACTGACTTTCCGAATTTTCGCCTCTCTTGTTCATGATTAAGCGTGACAGACAGACAGACTGACGGACAGGAAACACTGCTCTTTTTATAATAAAGAAAATTCCCATTTGGGAATGAAGGAATCTGTGGAGACATATGCAGATATGTCCCAAGGCATCCTCAAAATGATAGAAATACGCTACAGCTGAAATGGACACATATTCCATCTCCAGTTTGGCAGCAGCCCGGCTTAGGAAGGCGGTTTGGCATTCTTTTGACTTTAGATGGCCCCTCCGCGGCACCATAATAAAGTGCACCGCCTGGCGGCTGATAAGCAAAGCAATTTGAGGCTGGCTGAGCCAATAAGTCTGGCGCTGGGAGTAAACAATTAGGACGGTCTACAGCGAGTGTAAATACGCCCTTGCAGCCCCGGTTGGGATAGGGCTCTGACTAAACATTACCGACACGGACATTTACATAAAGAGAACAAACAAAAAAAGTATAAGGTAATCTGACGATAGACTTCAGAATACTCCAGACTTAATTTCATTCTGACAAATTTCAGCATATAATCCAACTCCCTGTAAAGCTTTCAGCTAACGACATCGTAAGCAGGTATGTTAAGATCCAAGAAATGAATTCAAAACAAATTTGTGGAACTTTTAGAATCGTAGATCTTGGAAAAAGTTTGTGTGATTAAAGAGCGGACAAGCACAGCATTTTGTCCACTGTATCGTACAGAGCAGAGTCCTGTCATAGTCGTGATCACGAGGGGTGATCATGACTAAGGTCTTTTCAAGTCTGGGCTATTTTCAATCAGCCAACAAAAATTTACAAGATCAAGATCGACCGGGATGGGATGGAAATTACTTCAACGTAATGGTGTTCTCTAGAGTCCAACCAGTTTGAACCATCAAGGATGGCGACACTGTAATGGTAGAGTTATATTGTATTTCTGTACCAATTTATAACTGAGAATCAACTTCTTACCTCAAGTTGGACCTCTATTTCTGCTGGGATCTAAAACTAGAGGTTAGTTTGTCGCACTACTCTTGGGTTAAATTAAATATAAACTTTTAAATGCTGGTAAAGAAGCCTTCTTGTTGTCATCCGACACCAAGAAGAAGAATCCACCATCTGTCACCCAGACCCCTGTCTAAAACCGGTGGTCAAAGGATGAGAAGGAACAAGCCCCAACCGAAAGAGGCTTGCATACCCTCTGGGGTGCTCAAAATAAGTATACCCACAGCAACTAACCCAGGCTCCTCCAAGATGTTTTCACCGCCAGATCGTCCTGATCGCATCACGAAGTTCGTAAGGAGCATGCATAAACTGCAAAATATCTCTAAACAAAGTAACTGGCCGTCCCAATTAAGAAACTGAAAAATGCGCGTCAGCCTTAAGCACAATCAATGAGCACCGAAATTTATTTGGGATGTACTGCCCTCCTCACATGACGGAGACCATAGCCTTGGCTGACCCCTACTCTCTAATCAGTCTAACAAATGCAGCCCTCCTGCACAAGAACTTCGATTCAACTACAAAAAAACAGGTAGGAGGAATACTCAACACGTATCGAGTGGCATGCTACGAATGATGTTCCCGACGACATTTCGAAACGTGACCTCGTCAGCCCCCTTTTCGATAAGGTTAAGAATGTAGTTGCCGCATGCATGCCTCGACATTCCACGTGAAATATTTTTTCAAACCCGTGGTATTGTCCAGAGGTAAAAGAAGCGAGGAAAATGCGTGACAGTCTACATGCAGTTTTATTGGAGGCCCGTATAAATTGAACTTTATGGAGATGGGCTTCCGTAAAATTCCGTAAACGAAATCTAGAGAAGGAAAGAGAACGCTGGACATAATTAGCTAATACTATCAACCGAATCACCCCCCTAAACCAAGTGCGGTAAAAATTCAAATTTATTCACGGAAGCTCCGAGTGACCTATCCACATCCTTGCATACGCAGGTACTATTTATTCATCCTTTACGGGAATAGCCGACGAACTTGCTCAAACTTTCAACCAGATATCCCAATCCACAAATAACATAGCTGCTCTCCAACAAGAAAAAACATTTATTGTGATGAAACATATTGATTTTACTCACACAAACGAAGAATGCTAGATAAAACCATACTCTATACCCAGAAGACTTTATCATAGGCCCAACGCGTGAAACTTTACTTCGGCCGGACCTAGTGCACATCAATATGATACAATTTTCATGGAGGTGCAATCGAGTTTCTTATAAAAGTATTCAATGGAATGTATTCAAATTCATTTTTCTCTGCTCTCTGGCAGAAATCGGTAATCATCTCTACACAAAAACCCGAAGAATGCCATAGCAGCCCTCGTAACTACCGTCATAATGCCCGTACCAGCGTCCTCTGCAACGATAGAAAGAATGATTAACTACCTTGAATTGCAGGCTGGACTCGACAATATTCCAGGGCAGCGGCCGCATCGTCACTCGACGACGGATCTCGTATGAATAAAATCCGATACACGACCAACGGTCGTCCGAGGGGAACATGTGGTTCCCATTTTCTGCAATGTTGAAAAGCATATGATACTCCATGCATGGGCATAGCATAATGAAAAATTTTCACCGCAAAGGCCTGAAATGCTTTCTTCCTCATTTTATCCACCAATTAATGGAAAATCGTTCCTTAAAGGTAAAGGTCGGTAACAGTTTGTAGCCATCTTATCTCCACCCATCAAATGGGCGTCGTTTGAGGGAGCGTCCATAGTGTCACTCTAAATCAATAAAATCTATCAGCAGGCGGACATCCTCCCACGAGACGGAAGACTGTTCTCTTCACTATACGTAGACTTCTTCCAAATAATATACAGACACCCTTGCATATCAACAATTCAACATGAATTTCATAGGCGTTTAGATCAAGGTGGGAACTGGGCTTCCTCAAGCTGATTCCGATTTTCACCATCTAAAACTTGAACCGGGCATTTCACCCTCGGCATGATCTAGTCCTAAAATCAGCCCAAACGATACTCAATGCACTCAAATTATGTGTAGACTACAAGAAATTTCTGTATGGGTATCGTGTGAGGCCCTAAACACACGTGGCGACTTTAAATTGCGGCCCACCTGACACTCTGTTAAAAGTTGATGGGAATGATCCTCCTGGTAACATTTCGCTTGTATAGAATATTAATATACGTTCACGTCTAGACTAGAGCTTTTCACAAACAACGCTATGCACATCGCAACTGGCGTTCTCCGCTCAACTCTCATCTAATCTATGAATGTACTACAGCCAAAGATCTTACACGTATTCTTTGACGATATAAACTTTCGTTACAATACTACTTCAAAACGAGGAGCTTAGTCAACAGCCCACCCTACAACCACATCACCAATATTTCTAATAAACGCTTCTTTAACGCCTGAAATAATTATATCTACGGCACTTTCTCTACAATGTTGACCATCTAGTGGCTACACTAGATTTCATTTGGGAGGCAATTATTCATTCTTTCTCATAGAGTTCTCTAAATTAGTACGCTTACTTTGATGATCAACAAACCGCCAGTCAACTTGAGCCTTCCAAATAAACCCTAGAGCAACCACTTTATTAAAATATCTACTGCTCAGGATTCTCGGTACTGCTCTTGAAACAATACCCAGATTTCCGTCAGATATACACTGTTTCAAACCGGCTCCGGATGGAAACTGCCGCTGTGTGCAGAACAACCTCTCGTTTGGCTACTATCTCACAAGAAGACTCCATTTTCTCTGCAGTTACACGTACTAGAATTAGCCATTTCAATTATCAACTAAATCTTCTCCCCAAATACGTGCCCTAACTCTCTTATGCCCTCCCCACTATATTACGGAAACTACAACACAACGTCGTACAATGACCGACGCAGGCCAAGCGGTCGAATTCTGCTTAATCCCGGGTCATGCAGGAATAAAGGGAAGCGAGCTCGCTGATTCCCTCTTCAAAATGGCTTCCATTCACCAAGGACAATTTATTACAATACTCTACCGAGATTGGTTCTCTATTATCAACTCCAAAATAACATCCCAAACATCCAATGGAACGCAACAATGAAACCATCCGTTGTTTGTTGTTATGACTGCGAATCTGTGCTGGAGCCTAAAACACAGGAAAAACATGTAGTTAACATACACAAGTTGTGCATGTACAGCTATACTCTAGTGAATAAAGACTGTGAAATTGTAGGGCACAAAGTAGTCGATTCGACAACAGTTCCGGTTGAGGAGATGGAGACACATCTCGTCAAGAATATTTTGCTGGATTATAATGATTACATGGAAATTTATATTGAGAGGATTGGATGGCACTAACTTCTCATAGATAAATGTGTTGCCGAAACAGTCAGACAAAATATTCAGCATCTCTGTCTCCTTGAATGATGACACGAGCAAATGCGGTGTCGAGTTTATCGACTCGTACTCGTTCCTCAACTCAAGTTTAGACAGTCTTGCCAAAAATCTTGAAGATAGTGGCCATGACATGCCGCTCCTCAAATCCCATCTCACAAGTCTCGATTACAGTGACAAGGTTCTAGACCTCGCTACTCGAAAAGAACATTTCTGCTATGGGGTCATCACATTGGATTCTGTACTGGACCAAACTGACATCCCATCGCAACAAGCCTTTAACAGTCAACTTTGAGGCAAAGGAATATCGGACTCTGATTATGCTGAAGTGATTGAAACGTGGCAGGCTGCCAATTGCAAGACTTTGCGTGACTACATGAACATCTACCTGCTTATCGATACGTTGCTACTGGCCGAAGTCTTCCAAAAGTTTAGGGAGACCATGACACGCGACTACACCCTGGACCCCGTCTATTTTGTGAGCACCCATGGTTTTGCAATGCAAGCCGCTCTCTACGTAGGCAAGATGAAGCTGGAGCTGGTCAAAGATATCGATTTACTTCACTTGATTATCAAAAATACACGAGGCAGATTTGCGACGTTGACGAAAGGTCTTACCAAGATAAACAACCCCAGATGCAAAGACTATGACCCTAAACTAGCTGTGTCTTCAGCAGCAATGTGGGACTTCAACAGTGTTTATGGTGGATGCTTGAGTGAGCCCCTTATCGTTGGCGAAATCCTCGAGCTCACACCCAAAGAAATTCAAGCATTCCACTTGGTAAACGCGGACTGTTCTGACGAGTACATGCACAATGTCTGTATCGATGACCGTCAGCAATGAAGTTGCACGGAAAACAGACGAGCTGCCGCTACTGCTACATCACAAAGATGTCAGCTTGGACGATGTTTTGCCTCTCACAAAAAAATTCTTGGCAGGCTAGGAAAATCTTAAAAACCGAAAACGGGCGAATCTTAAGCTGTTGCTAGTCATCTACCTCAAACTGACTACCTCGTGGCCTTTGAATTATTGCAAGTACCAAGGTTAATCGAATTTTTCGTATTAAACAGGAACCGATATTCAAAACCTTCATTCTGAAAAATATCTAAAAACGTCACGAGTCTACGAACTCCTTCGAAAAGTCCATGTACAAACTGCTCTCAAATAGTGTATACGGGAAGCTTTTGTTCAATCCGCTCAACAGATATTTAGAGGCAAAGGTTGTGTGCACAGCCAACGAGTTCTGAAAACGTGCTACCAGTACCCTCCTGAAAAACTGATGCGCCATCAGCCCCGAAACAGTCATCATGATCCTCAAGCAAAAAAATATCCAAATGGTACACCCACTTCAAGTTGGATTCTACGTGCTTGAAAAAGCTAAAGCAAAAGTCTACAGCTTCTTTTATGATTCACTGAAACCACGCTACGGTGACAACGTCTTGCTCATCTACTCGAACACCGACTCATTGCTGCTCCAGTTCAAAGGTGTGGCCGACATTGTGGCGGAAATGCGTATACCTCCTCTGGCTGCCTTCATGGACTTCTCCAACTACCCGAAAAATCATCCCTTGTACGATGAATCAAAGAAAGGACAGCCGGGACTACTGAGAAGCGAAACAGCCGACGACTACCCGAGTGAGATCATTTGCTAGCAACCAAAGTGTTACGGCACGTTGCTCGAGTCCGACGCTACAAAATCACCTCCTAAAGGTGTCAATTGCCAAACACAAGCCAAAATCAGACATGAACAATACAGAGACATCCATCACCAGAAAACATACACACACTTTGAGACCATACACAACATTCGCGCACAAGCATGCCAGCTTCAAACTGTGCGTACTATTAAAAATTGTCTCAGTCAGTTTGAAAAATAATCAGTACTATGTCGATGCGTGCACAACTCTTGCCTGTGTTCATCCAGACATTCCCATGATATCAAGAATACAAACATATATGTAAAGAACTTTTTTTTTAGAATCATTAAACCAGACATAAACATAAATGATACATACACTCAAACATAGCAATTGTGCCACTGAAAGTACTGATAAGACAAAGAACAGGTAAGAGTAGCCTCACCTGACGAAAATTCCAGAGGCGTACTGAACTTATTGCCTATAGGGACCCGACCCCCCCCCCCCCAACTATCCTACAAAATAAGATGGAGGCATATTCCTACCAGAACCGAATATATATAAAATCAATAACAGAAAGGAACCAAGCGTACCCCCAATACAGTCATCGAAAGGGTAAAAACGTATATACATACAATAAACATCAAAATATAATAAAATAAAAATGTACAAAACCTCAAAACCTCCCCAAATATATATTCGAAAGCAAGGGGCGAAAGCCCACCCGTCACCCGTTAGCCAGCCGTAAGCCACCCGTAAGCTACCCGTACGACACCCATGAGCCACCCGTAAGCCCCCCATGAGCCACCCGTAAGCCTCTTTGACCTGTTATCTGACTCACGATAAGCTAAAGTCCCCAAAATAAATAAACTTTGCCATAAGTAATGAACTTGACACAAAAGTAATCAATTATTAGAATGCAATAATACCCTAACTATAGTGAAATGTCTAAGCAAAGCTGAACGTAGATATGTATCTTGACCTTGACAGGGTGTAAGGCTGCCTCTAACCCTGAGACAGGGACGGATAGAGGTCTGCCACTACGAGTGGCGAGCCCAGTGGTATCATTTCCAATTGAATGCTTCTGCATGACTGTTTGAAATAACAACAGTGGCTGCGACAATAGATAACACGATATAAAATTATCCTATTAAAAGAGAATTAAATCATACACATACAGTCAACCTCCCATGTACCAGGTTAACACCTCATGCGAGTATGCCAATTCAATAAACTCGAATTCACACAATAATACTTACCCCTTACAATACCTATTTACAAATCCTATCACAACACTATAAAGTTACTAAAAATTCTAAATAAGTTTTAGGTCAAGCAAAGACTAGCAAGTTGAATTAATAGCGCTGCCTGCGACACTAAATAATACAATATATATATATATATATTTTTTGGTTGTGACGAAAGACTGACAGGTAAATTACATTAAGGGTTTTAGCATGCGATTCATCTGTCACCGGGGCTCGAACCCGGGTCATCGAATCC
>SDVV010034150.1:0-11209 GCA_016164225.1 Gammarus roeselii
CCGCTGATGTGGTGCAGTGTGATTCACTTTGCGGCTTCAAGAGGGCCCTGGCGGAGGAATTGGGGGCAGTGTTGTATGAGTTTTGCTAGACTAAATTTGATGTGATGTTGTTGCTTTGTTTGTGTTGTCAGCGGTTGTGTGCAGTTGTTGACTGTCTTCATTGTTTTGTTTTCTTTGGACCTATTGAGCGCATTCCGACCAGCGTCCTGCTGCAGTACTTGTACAGTGCTGTTCATTTTGATTGCTGGCGCGCTGAGGTGTACTGCCTCCCATGCCTGCGTGCCCTGTTGGCGGGGCTGTTGGGGCTGTGGGGGGCTGCAAGGGTGAGATACAAGGGTGAGATGAGTACAAGATTTCAAGAAGGAAGTTTCGCAGAAATGATCAAAATACTTTGGAGTCACTAGCTATATTTCTTGATCTCAACTGTTAGTTTCAAAATCATGCTTTGTTCAGCCAATCTCAGTACAAAAAATACCTCATGCAACAGTATAGTGACTCCCCAAAGCTGTCCCATGCTTATATACGAAGGAAGAAGAAAGGTCATCTTGAAGTTGGACCACGTTGTAATGCAGGTGGACAGCTGGTTTATGTTCCACTGGAGATGGCTGAGCTCCTGTCATCTGCCTCCTCTGACGTATATAGAGAGGATGTTCCTCCCAATCCTGCTCCTTTCCAGTTATTTGATGGCAAAATAAGAGAGTTTGCCATAACGTCTCGGAATGTCCATGACGTTCTGGCGGGGCTCAATGTTAGTTCAGCAATGGGCATGGATGGACTCCACCCAAAGTTGCTGGAGAAGTGTGCTGTGCAATTAACCCAGCATCTTTTTATAATCTTTAACCTTTCTCTGCAAAGTGGAATGCTCCCTGATACATGAAAGAGTTCATTGGTGATTCCATTTTTTAAAAGTAAATCTAGATATGATGCCCTCAACTATTGTCCACTTGCCTTACCTCTGTTTGCTGCAAATCAATGGAGAGGACTGTTGCTGCCGAGCTGGTGGACTATTTTGAGTCTTACCAGACAGTTTGGATTTAGGAAGGCTAGATCAACAGAGGATCAGATGTTGCTCGTCTTTTTTGATGTACTTGAGTCTGTTGATGCTGGTTTGGTGGTAGATATGGCCATGCTTGATTTGTCAAAGGCATTTGATGTTCTTTTCAATCCCATTTTGCTTTTGAAGTTGCAGGCACTTGGAGTTTCTGAGGTTGTGTTGAGGTGGATTGGTAGTTTTCTTCATTCTCAAATCATGTGAGTTGGCATTGATGGAGTGAATAGTGAGCAGAGGGATGTTCTGAGTGGGGTTCCACAGGGTTCAGTCTTGGGTCCAGTCCTTTTTATCATATGTTAATTTTTTGACAGATGACATTGTACCCAAGTCTGGCACATTTGCTGATGATTATTAAATTTATTTGTCTTTCCAATGTCATGATGTTGTTGATGGTGTGTCTGCTTTGCAGGGAGACCTTGACAAAGTATACCTGACTGCATCTTCAAGGAATTTGTCATTGATCCCTAGCAAGTGTGTTGTTTTATGTATCAGAAGATGTTTTGCTGGTTGGCCTGGTCCCGGTGCAGAGGCTGTTTACACTCTTGGGGGTGCTCATTTCGAGTTTGTCCAAGTTCATTGCAATTTGGGAGTTCATGTGGATGTTGGTCTCAAGTTAAAGGGCTATGTCAGAGAAGTTGTGAGACGAGATGCTGGTCTTTGTAGTGATTTGCTTAGGTTGACAGTGAGTAGAAGCCCAAATTATATGGTCACACTCTTTGTGGCACATGTCAGGCATGTTCTTGATTACTGCTCCTATGTTTGGAATCTTGGTCATGTCCAGGATGTGACGTAGCTTGAGTCTGTTCAGAGGAGGTAGACCAAACAGGTGCATATCTGTCTGAGATGTCCTACCAGGACAGACTGATGGCTCTCAATTTGTTCTCAATCAAGAACAGGTTACTGAGAAGTGACCTAATAAAGTATTGGAGAATTTTGTGTTGTGACACGGAGGCTTTTGATTTGTCCGTTCTGTTCCAAAGGTTGCTGGATGGCAGGATGCAGTGACATCGGCACAAACTCTTGATGCCCCGCTACTCTGTGGATGTGGCAAGGAGGTTTTTCAATGTTTGATGCAGTTGGTTATGGAATGAGCTGCCTGATGTTGTTGTCAAGTCTGCTACCATTACTGTTTTCAAGGCAGGGTTGGGTGAGTTTATGGGGAATAGGTTGTTTGAGTGCTAGGGTCTGGCGTTCCCAGTTGTGTTGGAGAGTCTGTAGTGTGATTTGTCCTGTTTTTTTTTTATATGTTTATGAGTATATATTCTTGCCGTCATAGTTTTCTGCAGGGTTGTAGTTGTGCTTTGGGTCTTCATGCAAGTGGCTTTGGGTTTGTTCTCTGGAAGCCAATGATGTGCATCCCTTCCAGCATCTTGTTGTTGTTCTGCGAAGTCTTTGTAGGTGCTGGCGTGCATGGCTGTGCTGGCCTCTCCTGGCTTGGTGCACATGACGACTGGGTATGCTGAGCTCTTGGGGGGGCTGCAAAGGTAAGAATTCACAGGAGCCAGAATTCAACAGCAACGGATGTAGATCATCTGGTCCCATGCTTGAGTTACCATCAAGTTGAGAGAGAACCAACAGCACATCTGCAGGTCAGACTACAATGTCCATCACACTTCACATGCCTGGTGGGGAGCAGGAGATGTTGGATCCAGATGAACATACACTGATAAAAACTAGAGGCAAATACCTCACTCATCAAATAGGAATCAGTTACCACATCACCATTGATCCTCTTCAAAGGACCCACAGTGGAGAAACCTGTTGGTTTTATTTGAATATATGAGTGCAATCATTTGGGCTTAGGTTTAATTTCATCCACAAGAGACTGCTCATATTGGGAGCAACACCAGGTGGCATGGTTCCAGCATCTAACATTTAGCTGAATAAACTCCATGTGTTGTAGCAGTGAGCATGTGTTTTTGTCCAAAAACTCTTCTCACACGTTTGAACTCACCCCACGCCTCAGTCATACTCCTTTACAACCAGGCTTGGGCAGATGCCAACCACGGTTGGCAAGGTCTACTCAAACAAACAGGCACATATTTATCGACCAATGTACAATGGATTGCTTGCAAATATGAAAAACCACTTGTCAACAGCAAGAGAATCAGACCTAATTAGATTGTACTTACCTCTACACAAGAGATAAGTTGGAGCATTTTTAGGTTGTAATAAAGACAACTCAGGCGTAAAAACATATTGAAAAGCTGAAGGACAATGTACACAATGAGGGAATGGAGGCAAAACAGATTAATCACTTACTCTATCTGCCTTGGTAGATGAAACCAAATCCAGAATATCTCCTAAAGTCAAGGTGGGTTCATTCCCTCTCTAGCTGTAATCCTTCCTAGCAGCATCACAAAATCACAGAATAGTCACAGAAAGATGCAAAATTCATCTGAATACTAACCAATGCATAATCAAATATTTTCCAATCCCTCTTTCTCCGCTCATCTATTGTTGTTGATCTAAGAAATTTCCTCTTGCTTGAATTCAGGAGCAATCACTTCAGTAGAGCCTATGACAAAACAGTTTGTATTCAGAGTATTTACTGCAAGGAAAGCTAATGGGAAAGATACTATGAATATTGACTTCTCCCTCAATAGCCATTTCAATAAAAGTTATTTATGACTGGAGCCTGGAGGGCATTGAATTCTCAAGCAACTTGTGGTCATAATGATTTAATGATATCAATAGATCTCTGATGCATTCATCAGTATTCCCCTCCAGGAGTAGCTGCAGCAAAAGTATGTTACCTTAGAATTTAAGAAATTATCAGTCTAGATACAAATTCAATGTGCTCCCTTTGGACTTTCTGGCTCCCCTAGAATTTTCTGTTAAATGCTTCAACCTTTGATTCTCACATGGAACCCCCGCATCTTGCCGCAATCCCCGCCAGGAGGTCAGACAAAAAACCAAACCTGCAGGGCACAGGGAAAGCAGGAGAGCGCAGGAGGCAAGCAAGGCATGCGCCAGTCACAAAGTGAAGACACCTGAGGCACGGGATGGCAGGTGAAGACAATGCCACCGGAAGTGTGCATGCCAGTCACAAGAAAAAATAACATGAAAGACAAAACTTGCAACTAGAAAAACACAGGAAAAAAAATATATACTAGCTAGGTACACAATACAACAAACAATGGTTTAGCTACATAGCTACACACTTCAACAAATGCACACACCCAAATAAGATCAACACGCATATTAAAAGGATATATTTGTTCATACCAGTCACCAAAATGACTCTATGAAAAGGAAAAGAAAGCTTCAGTCAGTCACAATAGAAGAAAAGAATGCGTGGATTTGATGAAAGAAGATTACTGTTAAAACAAGAAACTGTAGGAGCACGAATAACATCCACCGGCAAAGAATTCCACAAGGCTATGTGTCTATAATTAAAGAAACCCTTTCTCACACCTGTTGAGCATCGTGGAGGAAGAAGTTTTAACCTGTGGCTGCAAGTATGAGCATCAGGAGCAGCAGTAAACATCCCTGACAACCCCACATTAACACTGCCCTCAACATAATCTTCAGAAAATGATTTGTAGTATTTAATGAAATTGGATCATACCAGCCTCCCATAAATTGAAAACAAATTCAAACTTGACAGGCAATTTGCATAGGACATATCCACAAGTCCACTAACCTTCTTAGCCAAACAAAGCTTAACAAATTCAAGTATCCTTAGATCAGCAATAAACTCCAAGTTCCAAACACAAGAGCATTAGCTTAGTATAGGGCGGATATACGACATAAAAAGTGATACCATGAAGTCTGGACTCCTGTTAACAGTGGACCTCAGTAAGTTATTAGCCAGACCTGAAGCTTTTTGTACTACAGCATGAATATGACAATGAAACTTCAATTTGCTATCAACCATGATACCAAGGTCTCTGAGACTCTACAAATGACATAGGATTACCACCCAAACTATACTGAACCGCATCACCCAGGTTCAACCTATCAAAGTTACCATGGAAAAAATGCAACACCACACACTTGCTGACATTCAACATCAGGTTCCAAGATGAGGCCACATCATGAATTAGATTTAAATTCTGCTGCAAGGAAGCAACAGCCCTTTTTATGTCACCCAAGCTTTCTTTGGACGATTTAAAATTGTACTTTGGAAAACTGCAAGTACAATTTAAAATCATCAGCAAAGGCTTTAACCCCACATGACACAGATGAGTAGATAAAGTGGACATAAATAAGAAACAATATCAGGCCCAGTACTGAACTCTGTTGCACACCACTGTCAACAGCCCTAGGACCACTAACTGCTCCCCCACAAACAACTCATTTCCCTGGCAGTCAAGAAACCAGATATCCAGAACAGCAGCTGAGTGGAAACCCCCAGACACTGCAACTTCTGCAACAACACTTAGTGGGACACAACATCAAACGCCTTAGAGAAATCAAGAAGAACCACACCCACAAAGACCCTGGTCCACCCACTGAGACACATCTTCATAAGTGAGTGAGAGCTGATCCTCAGTTGACCTGCCCTTCCAAAACCAACCTGATCTTCAGAAAGGATCCTATTAGCCTCTAAGTAGGATGTCAAATGAGAAGCTATTATACGCTCCATTGACTTGCAGCAAGCTGAAGTCAAACTCACTGGGAGCTAATTTGGAGGGTCATATCAAGATTTGGCTTTGTACAAGGGAACAACCCTAGATAATTTCCACATATGAGGTAAAGCACCTTCCTTCAAAGACATTAAAAATCAGGCACAGTGGATAGGCCAACTCAGAAGAACAAGACTTCATCAACAGCAATGAATGTAGATCCTCTGGTCCCATGCTTGAATTACCATCAAGTTGAGAGAGGATCAACTGCACATCTGCAGGTCTGACTACAATGTCCTCCATCACATTATCACACACCTGGTGGGAAGCAGGATATGTCAGACCCAGACAAACATACAGTGATGAAAAACTAGAGGCAAATATCTCAATCATCAAATAGGGATCAGTCACCACATTACCATTAATCATCTTCAAAAAACCCACAGAGGCAGAACCAGTCTTTTTTATTCGTATATACTAGTAGAACAATTTGGGCTTGGATTTAATTTGGTCAACAAGAGACTGCTCATATTGGGAGGGACTCCAGTTAGCACAGTTCTGGCATCTAACATTCAGGTCATTTAACTCTGACAGCACAACAGCAGTGAGCGCGTCATTTTGTCAAAAAAAATCCCGCGTGCGCTTTAACTCACCCCATGCTTCATATTTACTCAACAACCAGGGTGGAGCAGATGACAACGACGGTGGGCAAGGTTTACCCAAACCAACCGGCACATACTAATTCACTAAGTACAAAGGATAGCATGCATTTATGAAAAATACTCGTCAACAGTCACAGTCAGGGAATAAAAATATCCTCCTACATCAAAGATTTATTCCTATGCTGCAACTCACCAATTTTGTTGTAACAACATACCCTGAATACCCTTTATCTACGTTCCTCTCTTGGTTTTAAACCAAATTTGGATCAAATTCACCCAACCTCAGTTCCCAACCCAATTCATGTTGTACCTGGGTTATAGCTACATGGAATTTTTCGGAAATGAACCTTTCTTTGCCAGCTGAGAAATGTGAAAAGACCCTTCAGTTTGCTTCACAAAATCTATCAGAACAATTGTGTCTTTTGCATGGTCTTCCTAGGTTTGGTAGTTACAAAAATGGTTTTATCTGGCGCAAACCAGTGCAGCTGTGGGACATGGACACACTATACAAAACAATGCTCTGTGTCCACAACAATAAAAACATACCACATGGGTGGCAATGCATCAACTGCCACCCAACTCCCAACGTAAGTAGATATTAACAATAACACAGTTCCCTACACACCTACGACTCTCCACCGCTGAGCGGCCCCTCTCCTGTGTCTCCGGCAGCCCTGCCGCCGACTGTGACTCCCAAACCCTGGGTGCAACCCCAGGCTCCACACGTTCAGCCAGCACAGCCACCATCCTCGATCCATGGGCTCCTCGGCCCCACCATCACTTCCCGGGCAACTACAACCACCCCTAGTCAATGCCAGACACCTAAAGTTCTAAACATTTTTTGAGATGAATACAAACAACATTGGTGATAAACAATTAAAACTAAAAATACATCGAACACAACACCACATCTACATTGCTTAACTCAGGGAAAGAAAACTCAAACAAAAATCCAAAGCACCAAAGTTTCCTAGTTACACAACACTTGTACATGAAAACCTGCACTTCACAAACAACTGCCTGCACTCACAAACAACTCCCCCCCAACAATACATCAGAACTACAATCACTACTTATACAAATCTACAAGAAACAGTACAAATGGGATGTTCAACATAAACATTCCAACAACTAGTTCATGCCCACCACAATACACACCTCAACACAACCACCAACACCTTTGCTCTAGGGGACTTCAACGCGCAACCCAAACACTCAACAAACCTCCCTGGACGTCACATTCTGCTCTCTCAATTTTGTTCTAATTTCCCAGTGGACAGTTCACCAGGACATGTTAGTCAGTACTTATCAACTCCGATCCCCTCTCACTAGGACAAAATCTTTGACATCACCCATTGTACATCCATTGACATGGCCACAAAACACTTCTGAGCAGTACTTACCCACACAGACCGCAAACGTATATCTGTCGGGTTCATTGGTGGCTTCAATCCAGCTTTCTTGTACCATATTAAACCCAAAATTCATTAGCAAAATCAGCCTGTAATTTACCCTCCACCAACCAAAGACCGAACCCTAATTGTGGAACTTGATACAGATATTTGTAAGCGACAGACAAACCTGTGGTGTGATGTGGTTGCAAACACAAACTTCCCAACCCTGCCATCAAAATTATGTAAACTCATTAGAAGCCTCAACAACAAAAACACAAACCACAAGGACACACATGAGGAAATTCTACCACCCAACACCCACACCATCCCATCAGACCAACACCAAGCGGACCTACTCAATAGTAACCCTACGCAAACACATGCCACCTGCCACACCATCCAGACAATAGGAGAATACTCAAACAGCTAACTAAATTACAAACTGACCCAAACATTGCTCCTCCTTTCACACCAGCCATGAGCATAGCCACCATCCGCCAGACTAAAAACTAATCAGAAACGGGTCCAGATAGCATATCATACATTCATCTTAAACATCCAGGTCCTCACACCATCGCAACCCTTACAGATATCTTTCAACCTTTCCATACTACACAATATAATACCAAGCAATTGGAAATGAGGGAAAATCATACCCATCCTGAAACCCAACAATGTTCCCCCAGATCCAGCCTCATACAGACCCATTTCTCTTCTCCAGAACTCCTCAAAAATCTTGGAGACTGGTTCTAACACAACAAAATTAATGCTCACATCCCACTCTCATCCACGCAACACAATTTCAGAACCAAATACTCAACAACCACTCTCCTCACCAATCTCACCCAGAAAATAAGTCAAACACACCCTGGTATGCGCTGTCAACATTAGTATGGCCTTTCACACAGTTCCCACACGTCCTCATAAACAAAATACTGAATACACAGATACATCCAAACTACAAAAAATGGATTGCTAATTTCCTTTCAGGCAGACAATTACACGGTGTAGCGTTGACCGGGGTGACTCCCATGGTCGGAAACACGGGGTGACTGCCCGTATCCCCCTTTTGGGCACCAAGACGTTGGATATGTCACGGTTTGACTACGAGGCTTGAAAGAGCAGGTCTTTGTTAGTAAGTATCAGTTACTTATAGAAATTTGATCCGCACACAAAATTTATGAAAAATCGCCAAAGTGAAGGTGTGTTTTTTAGGTCCCTGATAATTTTGGTTTGGAAAAATCGACGTTCCGCAAACTTTGTGCTGTGTCTAGAGTTCCCATTTAATTAGAACCAAAATTTGGTGGCAATACTTGGAATACAATGTAGTTTGTTGCGTAGGAAGGATTTTAGAAAGAAATGTAAACTTTTGTAGATATATACAAATATACAACTGCAGGGAGTTGCCCCAGGTGAAAAAACGATCGGGGGTGACTACCCGCACAAATTTTGTTTTTAAATATCTCCGTTTTTCATCAATGAAAAGTAGTTGAATGCAATTTTTTGCACATAAAGTGACATCTGGAAGTAAATGACCCACAATAATGACACCACAGCTAATTTCAAAATGTGTAACTAATTTTATAATGACCCGATGTTTATAACACCTAATGCAAAGTCTAGGCCTAACCTAAGTACTAACTTATGTTTAATGCCCAGGAATGATATTTTTCATCACATTTTCATATCAAGATACTAATACCTTACCTAGCATGACTTGTATTCATGTTAATGCAATAAGTTTGCTATAGAATTAACGGAATACATTTATTGCATGTTTGATGGTATTATTAAAAAGATCGTTTCTTCATAATATTTGCTCATTTACTGATACATTAGGGTCATAATTAGTTCAGGATGTGGAGAAATGACTTCCAGTGAAGTTAGATTGCAATTATTGGAAAAAACTGATATGTTCCGCTTCAATTCCCTTATTTATATTTTTCGAGGCGTCAATGTTCCAAAATCGTCCATGAAGTGGTAGCTGCGGACACTTGGGACTTGGACGCTTCATCTTGATATGACGCGTCCATGTCTCAATGCGTCCGCAAAATAGTAAGCCGTGGACTACCCGTCCACAGACAAGCGTCCTTGGAAGCGTCCGCAGTTTAGTACGTACCCTATGCAATCCATTCATATTGCAAAGCCAGATTGTGGAACGCATTTGCCAAAGGCATTACTAATGGTCAAATAGAATGAGCCAGTGATTGGACAAATGCCAACTGCCAGCTGAGGTTGTAAATAGCATTACAACAAACTTCCGCCAGAGGTTGTAAACAGCAAACACTTGAAATGTTTAAGTTGCGGCTCGATAAGTTTTACACGAATAGACGATAAATAGCTAAATCGGATGCTTAGTTAACGCGATTAGCTATGCAGACGTTATCGTTTTTCTGGCCTCGCCTGCCGATGCTAAATATACGCGGGACTGAGGCCGCAAAACTAGGCATTGAATGCATCACCAGTAAATCAGTGTGTATGCTTGTGAAACCACCCAACCAGAGGTTCCAGAACAGAACAAACGGAGTACTTAGTAAGACCCCGCTTGCGTGTGTGGACAGTTTCTCTCACTTGGGGCATTTGATAACAAATAACCGGTGTGATAATGATGATATCACTAAACAACACCAGAAGTTTAAAGCGGTTAGCAGCCAACAAATAAGAAAATTCAACGTTTGTACAATGGATGTTAAGCTGCAGCTTTTTGAAGCGTACCGTTACCCTATATACCGTAACTCAATGTGTTGTAAATTTACCAGGGGTACTACAGCAAACTGTGAGTAGCATACAATGACATTTTTAGGAGAATGGTGGGTGTCCCAAGAAGAACAAGTGCTAGCCTAGTTTATGCATAGCTAATTTGATGTTGATTGACTGAATGTACGAGCAAGAAAGAGTGAATACAGCCTCCATGAACGAATTGAAAACTCGAATAATCCCTCTCTTGAGGCAGTATGTAACAGTGAGGGATACAAACTATCTCCACTTGAAGAAAGATGGGACAGAATACTGCATGTGCAGAAAGATCCCGATTTTGATGGGAATGTTTGACTACATGCGGTTGGCTGTCAGGTTGAGTTGTGACCCCGAGGATGTTCACCGATAGATGGCTCTATACTAAACCTCTCCAACACTAGTTTTTGCATTCATACTCGTGTGGGAAAAATACATAGAAGGTATTTTATTGCACACTTGTCTCAAACTTAGTCTGTAAATTGTTGTCGTGTTTTTTCAAACTTGATGTGACTCCACGTATGCATAGTAATCATATTTTTTTTACGATATTTTTTTATGTATTGGTAGATTTTTTTCTGTTGAACTCATTTGCTGTTGTAACTATTATTGTACCATCGGTGGACTCTATACAGATTATTATTATTAATAATATCAAATCCTAGTATTTCGCGTTGCAAGTTCAGTTGCATTCCTGCAACGGATGTTGCAGAGCTTGTAAAGGTAAACAAACCTGCCAAGATGTCTGCTTCCAGGCTGCAGCAACACCTGCATACTGAAATTTACAGTGAACTTTAC